>RJWM01005741.1:0-89563 GCA_004363535.1 Dasyprocta punctata
TCTCCCACATTGCAGGGCTGTGGAGCACCCCCTTACCTGGGCCGGGTAGGGGCGGCAGATGAAGGACACACAGACACAGCCTACCGTGTGGTGGCCGACCACATCCGCACGCTCAGTATCTGCATTGCCGACGGTGTCTCCCCGGGGATGTCGGGTGCCCCGTGAGTCTCGGGAGCTACAGCAAGGACAGGGGCTGCAGGGTTGCTGGGACGGGAGGCACAGGTGGAGAGGTGGGGCGGGCTGACTGCACACCAGCTATGGGGCTCACGCTGGGCTCTGACCTCCTTAGGCTGGTCCTTCGCCGGATCCTTCGTCGAGCTGTGCGGTTCTCTACGGAGGTGCTTCGGGCACCACCTGGCCTCTTAGGCAGCCTGGTGCCGGTGGTAGTGGAGATGCTGGTAAGGGCAGGGCTTCCTCCCTGGACTCTGGGAGCCTAGTGCTGGGTTCCAAAGTGCCCCTGGCCTGGGCACATGGTGTTCACTTTCCAGCCCAGCACATGTCCTGGACTGACAAAGCCATACTTGGTCACAAGAGGCAGGGACACTCCAGGAAGCCCCCTCTGCAGGCTGCCTATCATGTGACCCTTCTGCCTGCATCTCTGCCACACTGGAAATCCTGTCCCTGTATGGGTCCCTCAGAGCAGCTGAGCCTCTTAGACATCCTTAGGGAGGCCAGGCAGAGGGGAATGGGCTGCTATCTGTCACCTGTCCTTCCCTAGGGAGATGCATATCCAGAACTGCAGAGGAACTCAGCCCAGGTAGGAAACTCTGGAGATGGGTGAGCTGTGGAGAGAGGTGCTCCCCACAGGGGACCCAGTTCCACACTGCCTCCTGCCCAGCCAGATAGCCAGCCTGGTGTCAGAGAACGAGGCCGCCTTCCTGGACTCACTGCAGCGGGGCCGGCGGATCATTGACCGCACGTTGAAGCGTCTGGGGCCTTCTGATCTGTTCCCTGGTGAGTCAGGGATCTGACAAAGGCAAGGAGCTCAGACATGGCCAGGCACAGGAGGGGGCTCCAGGCCAGCTCCTATCTCCTGACCGCCTCCCCTTCACCCACGGGTCTTCTCCTTTCAACACACAATGCTGTGTGCAGTGGACACTCCGCCCTGCTGTCCCCATCCATGCTCCCAGCCTCCCTGCCTCCTGTCCCTGCCCCACACATGCTGGCTCCCCTTTCTGTGGCATCTGCCTACATGGTTAGAGCCCTGCTCTTCTCCACTCATTCTTCCCCCTTCCTTTGACCCTGCCTATGCCTAATGCCCTGTCTTCCTTCCCCAAAGCTGATGTGGCCTGGTCCTTGTCGATGTCTGGGAGCCTGGGGATCCCCCTGGACTTGGTGGAGCTGATGCTCAAAGAGAAGGGCGTGCAGCTGGACTCTGCAGGGCTAGCACAGCTGGCGCAGGAGGAGGCCCAGGTATGGACAGGGACACATGATATGTCGGCCTCTTCCCCAACACTGGGCTCTGTGGGATGACCGGATGGAGCCTCCAGCCCTGCGACAGTGTGTAGGGAGGAAGCAGAAGATAGGGCAGAGAGCCGCCTGGGGACAGCAGGGGCAGGAGACCTGGTCCCAGTGTGCCCAGCCCATGGCTGCGTCTCCAGCCAGCCCAAGGGGGCAGGACCCACGAGGACCAGCTCTTCCGGCACCTGTGCCCCGCACTCCTGTTCTGCAGCTTCGGGGCCACCAGGCTGAGCCAGCTCAGGAGCAGAAACTGCACCTCGATGTCCATGCGCTTGCAGAGCTGCAGCACCGCGGGGTGCCCCCCACCGATGACAGCCCCAAGTACAGCTACTCCCTGCAGCCCACTGGGGACTATGGTGAGAGCCAGGAGCATTTCCCAGGGCACAGGCTTGCGAGGGTCACCTCCAGGGACTGCTGCGGAGACCCACGAGCGATGTCACCGGTGCCCGCTTGGCCCTGACAGCCATCCTGCACCCTGCAGAGTTTGGCCCCTGTGAGGCCCAGGTGCTGCAGCTGTACACAGAGGATGGGGCTGCTGTGACCACCGTGGGGCCAGGCCAGCGCTGCGGTCTCCTTCTAGACAGGACCAACTTCTACGCTGAACAGGGCGGCCAGGCTTCAGACCGGGGCTATCTGGTGCGGACGGAGCAGCAGGTAGTGTCCCCCAACCAGGGTAATGGGAACAGGCTGGAGTCGCATGGGGCCAGGGACAGAAGTCACGAGCAGTCACTCAGTGTCCTGCCATGTCCTCCCTAGGATGTGCTATTCCCTGTGGCCCAGGCCCAGGTCTGGGGGGGCTTTGTCCTACACGAGGTGCTGGCCCCCGAGCACCTGCAGGTGGGGGACCAGGTGCAGCTGCATGTGGATGAGGTAAGAGTCCCGCCATGCAGGCCTCAGGCCCTGCAGCCTCTTCGCCCTCCCACCCCCACCCCCACCCAGGCCCCTGAGTGACAGGAGCATTTTAGGCCTGGCGTCTGGGCTGCATGGAGAAGCACACGGCTACCCACCTGCTGAACTGGGCACTGAGGCAGACCCTGGGCCCCAGTGTGGAGCAGCGGGGCTCCCACCTCAACCCTGAACGGCTGCGCTTTGACGTGGCCACCCAGGTGAGTCCGGGGTTATGGGACAGGAATGACTGGGCTGAGGGCCTGGCACTGCCGTTTGGTCTCTGTGACCCTCCAGCAGCCCCTTTCCCTGATTCTTCCTGCCAGTAAGGGGTCAGGCTAGCCAGGGTGGCTTCCTGTAGCCCTACTGTGCGGTTCTCCTCAACCCTAGCCACCAGCTTTCTTGTTCTGCCGTCCCCAAACCAGCCTTGGGAAGACGCAGCCACATTCCTTTTCTCCCATCCCATCTCCTGGCCTCTGAGCACATCTAGCTGACAGGCCCTGGGGCACCTGACTGCTCTGCGCCACAACCCCCTCCTGCATTCCCCCTGCCAAGCCACCCTGTCTAAGCTCCCTGAGGACACAGCGTCCTCTTGGTATCTTTTGCCAAGTGATCAGTGCACAGTGAAGGCCTGTGGCTTCCCATCGGCCCCTCCCACAAATGACTTGGAGTCCTCTGCCCTACCTGTGCTTACAGAGCCCCTGTCCCATGCCAGCCATGCCCCGGGACCTGGGGACAGTCCCAGGAACATTAAGAGTGACATGCATGGGGCTGATGCTGTCAGTCTCCTCCCACTCCAGGCCCCCCTGACCCCAGAGCAGCTCCGGACGGTAGAGGGCACCATACAGGAGGCCGTGCATCGGGATGAGCCGGTGTACATGGAGGAGGTGCCCCTGGAGCTCACTGCCTGCGTCCCTGGCCTGCGCTCCTTTGATGAGGTGAGCAGAGCCACCCTCTTGGTGACAATGGCTGCCCTTGACATACCCAGCAGGCCCCCGTCCTCCACAGGCCATTATAGCCCAGCCCCTCGGCTGCAGGTGTACCCAGACCCTGTGCGGGTGGTGTCAGTTGGCGTGCCTGTGGCCCAGGCCCTGGACCCCACGTCCCAGGCTGCACTGCAGGCCTCCGTGGAACTCTGCTGTGGGACGTGAGTCATTCCCCGTCACCCTGGACTGCGCCCTTCCTGGCCTGTGGAGCTACCAGTGTTTGGCTCAAGGCCCAGGCTCCTCCCTTCTCCCTCATCCCCTTGACTTCTCCCTCCTGCCCACAGGCACCTGCTTCGCACAGCAGCTGTGGGGGACCTGGTTATAACTGGGGAGCGCCAGCTCACCAAGGGCACCACCCGCCTGCTGGCCGTCACCGGGGAGCAGGCCCAGCAGGTCAGCACGCCAGCGGGCCCAGGAGACTTCCGGGTGTGGACGGGGCAGGGGCCACCCACTGTAGATACCGCCAGGCTCAGGGCCGCCCAGCAGCAGGGCTAGCGTTGGTGCAGTCACACTGGCGCACTGCTGTGGCTGTGCCACTGGTTGGCAGCTGGTACCTGTTACGATATTCAGTGCTGGTGCCATGATTGCGCCTGACTAGTCCACGTTTCTGACTTGGCGTTGACCAGCAGTGGCTGCAAGTCCCTGACCTAGGGTGGCCCTGACTATCCTGTCCCTACCCTGCAGGCCCGAGAGGTGGGTGAGAGCCTGGCCAGCGAGGTCGATGCGGCCACAGAGCGTCTGAGTCAGGGCACCAGGGACCTGGCGGAGGCACAGCGGCTGTCCAAGGACATGGGACGACTCACAGAGGTGAGGGCCATCCTGCCATGGAGCCACTGCCCACCCTCTGCGGGGTATCTCGGGGACAGGGCAGGGGTGACACTGCTACCCCTGACCACAGGCCGTGGATAGTGCCATGATGCCTCAGTGGCAGCGGAGGGAGCTGCAGGCCAGGCTGAAGTTGCTGCAGCGCCGCGCCAACACCAGCATCCGCAAGCTGGAGCTGGGTCAGGTGAGGGGACAGGTGCTCTGTGAGTGGCAACTGCTTCTCTCTTTGCCAGTCAGGTCCATCAGCAGGCTGGTGCCCACATCCCTCTCTGCCACACAGTGTCCCTGCTGCAGCTTTGCCTCCTGAGGCCTCTGGACCGTGACCACTACCCAGCTCTGCCTGCTCCTTGCCACCTACAGCTGGCCTGCTCCTTTTCACCTGCGGGGACCTGTTTGTAGGGCCAGGAGCTGTGACGGAAGGGAACAGGCGAGGTGGGGAAAGGAGACAGTGGAACCTGAGATAGAAGCCAGCAAGGCCAGCCCGCTGCCTCTGCTCAGAGCCACAGCCCCGCTGGGGAGGGACTGCGGGGCTGGGGCGGGGGTTGGGTTCCAACATGGGAGCGATGGCAGATCGGCCTCTCAGCCTGGCCTTCTCTGTCCCTCCACTCTGCAGGCGGCTGTGAAGTCCCAGGAGCTGCTGAGGCAGCATGAAAAGGGACCTCTGATCGTGGACACTGTCTCTGCGGAGTCCCTCTCGGTCCGTGCCAGTGGAGGGGCTGGAGGAGGGGACATGTCCTTAGGGGAGGTGGCTGTGGATCACCCATGCCCTCCCTCGCCCAGGTGCTGGTGAAGGTGGTGCGGCAGTTGTGTGAGCTCACCCCAGGAACCTCCGTGCTCCTCCTCAGCCCCCAGCCAGTGGGCAATGTGCTGTGTGCCTGCCAGGTGGCCCAGGTAAGGAGGTGTGGCTGGTGGTCTCTGGTTCCACACCCTCACCACCCCCACCAAACAAGCGACTGGGGCAGGGGAGGAAGCTTGTGAGGATGACCAGGCCAGGGACAGGACAAGCTCCTTGTCCCTAAAGACAGCCTCCCCCAACCCAGAGGGCACTGCAAGATCCCCTGGTCAGCCCTGCCCAGGACCTGCATCCCTACATCCCTGCAAAGCTGCTCACCAGCCCAGCCACTGTGACATCTCCCTGGTGGGGCCATCTTGGGGCTGCGCCACATCACCTGCTCTTGACTGTCTCTGTCCCCAGGGTGCCACACCTGCCTTCACAGCAGAGGCCTGGGCCCTGGCCGTGTGCCGCCACATGGGAGGCAAGGCCTGGGGCTCGCGTGTGGTGGCCCAGGGCATCGGAAGCACTGCAGACCTGGACGCTGCCCTCAGTGCAGCCCGAGCCTATGCCCTCAACCAGCTCTGACCCCAGCAATCTGGGACCTACAGGGACCAAGCACCTGGTGCCCTGGAGGAGCCCCACAACCTCCCAGGGGTCTAATTGCTGAGCCGAAGGAGGCCACCTGTCCCTGCCTGACACAGGAGACACAGACTGGGCACACAGAAGTGGCCCCGGAAGCATCAGTCCCACAAATGTGAAAACAGCTACCAGGGTTATGACTGCTCATTAAAGTGGATTTCACAGAGGACAGCAGGCTCTGGAAGGTTCTTTATCTTTAAAAAGAGTGGGCCTTTCCCTCCCACCATGACATGGGCACCCACCACCAGTGTGACCACTCACACCAGGGAAAAGGCTACAGGATCCAGGTCTGGACCACCTCATTGGCAGAGTTCCAGGACGGTCCATGTGCCAGTGGACACCCACACAAGCTCCAGAGACCATGGCAGCTGAGCTGACCAGACCCTCCTAGATCAGACCCAGAAGTCCAAAGTTTTATTTCGGCTCTATGGCCTGGTCAGTCCACTGAGCAGTGGGAGCTGGTCAACTGCGGAGCCCAGTGGTGCTTGCTGGGGCAGGGGGGAGGGGAGGCAGTGAAGAGGTGGTGTCAGTCGGTGACAGTCCAGTGACACCAGGGACCAGGAGAGCAGCTGAGCTGGGCAGTCAGGGAAGAGCACTGCAGGCTGGGGGACAGCAGGGAGCTGGGCTGGCAGCTAGTGACAGGGCCAGCGCAACTGCACACTTTTGAAACAAGCTGCCAGCACATGCCCAGCCTGAGTGGGGAAACAGGTGGTGGTCAGCCTCCTCCCGCCAGGATGGGTCACCAGCTTGCCGCACCGCTGCTGGGAATAGGAGAGGCCCAAGGGGGCGTCTCCAAGGCCAGGAGTCCCAGGTCCCCAGGTGCTGGCTGTCCAGTGAAGCCACATCCTCGAAGCATCTTCCTGAGGCAGATAATTTGTGGGGCTGGCAGTAGCAGCTCTCGGTGGCCCTCAAGGTGGCCACCAAGTTGAGCGTGGTGCCCAGCGTTACTGATGAGTCACCTCTGGGTCTGTGGCACTAGGTAAGGGAGTTGCCTGGAGCTGGAGTTTAAGGAAACTGCGTTCCCAGGAACCCTCCCGCCACCAGGAGCACAGTTCGTTTTCATAGCTGCTCCTGGGCTCTGCCTCTCCACCCTGTCCTGGGGCTGGAAGGGGCTGGTGCCAGCCTAGAGCTGTGGGAGCTGCGCAGGTTCCTTCCTGCCTCGGCCTCCCATAACAGATCCTGGAGAAGTGGGGTTAGCCCTTCCCTACTCACCTCCACACGGGTTTTTCCGGGTCCTCTCTCAGGGAGGAACCCAACCGATCTGAACACGCCCCCTGCCCAAGCGCACATTCCCAGATACCCCACAGCCCACCCCGCGGACTGCCTGACACCGCGGACATTCTGTGGATATGTGGGAACCACGGACTGACGCAACGCAGCGCTGGCCCCGCCCCTGGCAACGCGGGCGTCCCTAACGACTCCGGGGCAACATCAGCTTCCTTAGCGATCACCTACCTGGCTACGGCAGGGAGCCTGGCCAGGGTCCTCGGCCCACAGGGGCCAATGGGAGGCCCCACTATATCAGTGATGGAGGCCCTGGGGCCCTCCGAAGAGTGACCCCTCCCCCTGAAGGCCCAGAAGCTTCTGCCCTCTTCCCCTCACACACACCCTGCAGTGGTTCCCTCAGTTACAGAGAAGCCAGAGCCCTCACCCCAGGTAGGGAGGGGAGGGGCTGCTGGGTTGTCTGAGGGAGCTGGGAGCCAGGCCTCTGGAGGCCCTCTTGAGGCAGCGGCCTTAAGCAGGCAGGAGTTGTTGGGAGCAGGCCCGGGGGATCGAACACCATGATTCTCATGGGGCAGAAGAGCAGCCTGCCTGGCTGTTAGAGAAGCTTTCTTACCTCTGTGCTCTGACTCCACAAACTGGGACTCCCCAGCCGGAAAGGTAGGTGTGGCTTGTACTAAGTTAAGCCACTGTGGGCATGAAACAGATCAAGGCAGAAACAGACACAAACCCAAGGTCCCAGGACAGCACCCACCTGCCCCAGGAGGGCTGCCCTAGGGACCCTGGGTACAGGCGGGCAAGGCGGCGCCAGTGGAGGGTGCCACCAGCGTGGCCAGTGGGATAGCCAGGGAGCGTGGGGACTCTGGTTCTCAACAAGGGAGGGAGCACAGCTGAGGACCAGGGCTGTGGCAGCAGGGTGAGGTGGCCCCTGTAATGTCATCTGCGGGTGGCATGGTGGGGGGATCTCAGCCTCCAAATCAGTGGCAGGATTCAATGTGAGAATGTGAAGCTTATTCTCACTGGGATGTGGGTTCTATGTATACGTATATCTGTGTATCTTCTCTTGTTATGTATCCTATGCTTGGCATTCGAAGTCTGCAGCCCTTCTGAGTGTTCAGAAGCCAGTCAGTCCCTGTCCCAGTCTCTAGTTTCTCCATCTATCAAATGAGCTGAGGAAGCTGCCCTGCCTCCACTCTAGGGTGGGCGAAGACACAGATGAGAGAGTAATTCTGAAGGGTCCTGCTACCGTCACACCTGAGCTGAAGCTGCCCAGTGCCAAGAGAGCTGGGCTGTGAGGCTGGAGGCGCAGCCTGACTGAGGAGGACAAGGCCACTGCCTTAGGGTCTCAGCTCTGGAAGTGATGACTGGGGGCCTCGGCCCTTCTCAGCTGGCTCACTGAACTATTTCCGCACTTGGCGAGATTTCCCCCATAATTCCTCTCACCAAACTGTGACCTAGCAACACTCAGCTTCAGTAAAAGGGACTTGGAAATAGCAGTCATATTAGATCTCAGGGTTGTGGAGGCACCAGGCCGTCTGGGGTCCCAGGGATGGGGAGGAAGGTGCCGGGGTGCTCTAGGTGTGCCATCCGTCCCCTCTGGCCTCCATTCCTCCTGCTGCAGACAGCCCTGTGTGCGAGGGAGACGCCTCCCAGCAACAGGGGCTGCAGAGCCTTCAAGGACATCTGTCCTTCTGTTGCCTGCACTTGGACAAACCTGAGGAGGGCTCTGATTGGCTGGCACTGTAGCCACCCCCGGACCAATGACTCGGGCCAATAGGCTGCTCCTCTCCAGCAGCTATTCTTAGAAGTGTGGGGCAGCCCCAAACACCAGCACCCATCAGAGCAGGCCTGAGATCCAAGCAGGCAAGAGTGGGGAGCAGCCTCCACCATAGAGCCCCACCCAGGAGTGACAGGGATTGGACAGCGTGTTCAGCAGGGTCCGGAGCAGGAAAGCCCAGCGAGTGGTGCTAAGCTCAGACTCAGAGCACCGGCTTCCCTTTCCCATGTGAGGTGGCAGAGGCCTGCAGTGTCCCGAGTGCAAGAGCAAAGAGGCCTTGACACAGGAACCCGGAGGCTGCCTGTGCCCAGTGGGATGCAGAGGCTTCCCAAGGTCCAGACATGGGAGGACCAGCTCATGCCAGGAGCCCAGGCCCAACAGCTGGACTATGGTGCAGGCAGATATGGAGGCAGCAGGAAAGGCCAGAGCGGGCTGGTGGGCCAGAGGGGTCTGGGGAGCCAGTGGGTGGAACCAACACCCAGATATGGGGCATGGGCAGGATAGCCCGGACCACTGAGCTCGGGGAGAAGGGAGCTGGGCCCTGAGTGAGGACAGCAGGACCCTGGGGAGCTCAACATGTGGGTGGTGGGCACAGTGCCAAGCCTGCATGGAGAAAGAGTGGCAGAGGTGGGCAGGGTGACACCCGCCTGGGGAGGGGCCTCATATCACACTGTCTTTACAACATGAGTAACAGGGAGACAGGAGTTCATTTTGCTCATTATCCTTTTAAATATACTTTGATCTATTATTCGTTTTATTTTGCTTTGTTTGTTGAGTCAGGGTCTCACTATATAGTTCAGGTTGGCCTTGACCTCACTATGTGGCCCAGGCTGGCCTCAAATTTACAGTGATCCTCCTGTCTCAGTCTCCCAAGTGCTATGATTTAGGCATGCACCACCATGCCAGGCCTCTATTATTAGTGTTTTGTTTTGTTTTGTTTTGTTTTTTGAGACAGTGTCTCACCACGTACTCCAGGCTGGCCTCGAATTTGCAGTGATTCTCCTGCCTCAGATTCTCAAGTGCTGGAATTATAGGCGTGCATCACTATGCTCAGCTATATTAGTTTTTGTTTTGTTTTGTTTTGTTTTTTGTGGCACCGGGGATCGAATTCACAACCTTGCGCTTGCCAGGCAGGCACTTAGACCACTGAGCTAAATCCCTGGCCCTATTTTTTGAGACAGGGTCTCACTGTGCCATTCAGGCTGGCCTTGAACTCACTTTGTAGCTCAGGCTGGCCTCAAACTCACACCGATCCTCCTGCCTCAGCCTCCGGAGTGCTGAGTATTATTGGTTTTTAAAAGCAGGTTTTTAAAAACATTCAAGATCAAAATCCTGTGCCTGGTAAAAATTTGCCTATCAAAAACACGTTTTGTTTTTTTCAGTATTAGGGATTGAATCCAGGGCTTTTGTACTAACCTACATCTCCAGCCTTGTTTGATTTTTTTATTTTGAGGCAAGGTCTTGCTAAGTTGTTCAGGCTGGGCTCGAATTTGAAATCCTCCTGTCTCAGGCTCCCAGAGGGTTGGGATTACAGGGGTGCACTGTTACACACAGCCAAAACTATTTTCATAATTCATATTTTTAAAACAGCAAGAGGTAGCTGGGCATGGTGGCACACTCCTATGATCCCAGCACTCGGGAGACTGAGGCAGGAGGATCGTTGCAAGTTCAAGACCAGCCTGGGCTACAAAGTGAGTTCAAGGCCAGCCTGAACTATATAGTGAGACCCTGTCTCAAAAGGAAAAAAAAAAAAAAAAAGCAAAAGGTGATTAAAGGAAAATGATCAGCACTGACCATATTGTGCAGTTAACAGTCCCAGTGTTTGCCTTAGAAATGACACCAGGCCCCATAGTCCAGGGCTCTTGGTAGGGCTCCTGTGGTAACAGCTGGAGCAGAGTGGGTCTGTCCCTCCCTTCGACCACTGTTGAGGCCCTGCGATGGGTCTCCCTGCCCCAGGAGGGGTCTCCAAGGAGGAGGGAGCAGGGACCAGGACAGTGAGTCTGCGCAAAAATATAGCAATGCCTGCCCACCAGGAACCTGCATGTCCCTGCCAAGCCCCAGCTGCTCCCTGCGGTGTGACCCCAGTGTCCACGGGACTAACAGAACAGCCAGGAAGAGGCCCAGGAGTCCAGGAGCAGGGCCAACCTGTTGCCTGACCCTTCTCCCTGCCTCCATCCAGCCTCCAACACCACCGCAGCCTCACCCCAGAGAATGGTCCTCTGGCCCACACTAGTGCTGTCACCTGCACCCACCCCTCTGCAGCCTTTCTAAATATCATCAGTAGTCACCAAGTATCATCTCCTGGCACAGAAAAGAATCATCATCCACATTATAGACATGAACACTAAAGTTCGGACAAGTTGAGTAACTGGGCCAAGGTCACACAGCAGGTAACTGGCAAAGCAGGAACTTCAGTGAGGACTAAAGCAGCACTTATTCCAGCCACCCCCTCCAAGGGGTCCTGTGTCCAAAGTGGGACCTAGCTGAATTTGCATTTGGTTTCCACGAGGGGTGTCACCATGCAGGAACCCTGTCCCCACACTGCCCAGCCACCAACCCCCTCAGCCAGGCTCTTCCTCCTAGAGCTGCCTGGCATCAGCAAGAGCCATCTGGTCCCTCCCTCTGCCAAGGATGCCTTTCCCGGATCACCGAGTGCCTCCCCATAGGCCATGCCACAAGGCCCTGAGGCAGGTGCCATCTGAGGGTGCTGAGTGCCGGGCAGACCGTCCTGCCCACCCCCACATCTCTGAGCACCGGGTAGGGTGTCCCCAGACCCAACCACACTGCATCCTCTCTACTCAGCACCAGATTTAGCTGCCTTCTTGCCTATACCTACTTTCTCCAAGCTGCCTGGGATGTGGGGGCCAAGAGAACCAAAAGTGGTCCTGGTGGGGAGGTCACAGGAGGGCTCAGGGCTGGAGACCCCCAAGGGTAGAAGTGTGGGGGCCAGCACTCTGGACAGGCCAGGCCTGGTTCCCTCTTCTTTTTCTTCCAACCCAAAATGCCCCCAACAGTGGATGACCACAGGCTCAGTGTGGTACACTCCCAGCCCTTTCTGTTTTTCAGTTTGAGCATAGTACAGGCTGATCTTCATTTTGCCATCTTCCTGCCTCAGTCTCCCAAGTATGAATGGATAAACTAAGTTTAAATCCATCCTTGTTCTTTATAAAGCTGTGCAACATTGGGCAAGTCAGTTAACCTCTCTGTGCTTCCATTCCCCATCAGAAAATGGGAAAATGTGAGTGCCTACCTCTAAAAGGTTTTTGTGAGGATAAATGTGTTAATATACATAACAGAGTGTCCAGTATATACCAAGTTCTAAAGAGTGAGTCACATTGACTGCTTGCTACAGTTTCCAGAGAATTTACTCTGCTTCCTTCAGTCATGATTTCATTCCCTCCCCCTAATAATCCTCTTGGTAATTGTTACCCTCATTTCACAGAGGCAGCACTAAAACTCAGAGAGGTTCAGCCACTTGCCTAAGGCCACACAGCTGGTTGCTGGAATTTATCTACTCTAGCTTTGCACGCTAAGCACTTCCAAAGTCTCACCTCTCCCAGTTTCCTCTGGTTCCAGGTTTCCGCTACCTTTAAGGACTTGAGCAGCTTCTTGTGTCCAGGCCACCACGGGGCCTCCTGCCCCGCTGGCACCAGCACTCAGCATGCAGGACTCGAGGCCCTCACCCGCGCCGCCCACACCGGGTCAGTCCCTCCCCTCCGGGCCTAGGCCCTCGGTTGCAGTCCACACTTCAGCCACAGGCCTGCTGCCAGCCAAGCGCACCATGCCGAATTTCCGCCGCATGCGCAGGATCATCGCCGAGGACACCGAGTGGTCGCTGGCCATCGTGCCCCTCCTCACGGAACTCTGCATCCAGCACATCATCAGAAACTTCCGGAGTGAGTCTGTAGGGAGGGCAGGAGGGCCAGGGCCCCCACTTCCTGCAGACCCCATTTCTAGGCTCCCTGCAGACTCCTCCATGCCCGTCCTCTACATCCCCTGCCCCAGCCAGAAGCAGCTCCTCCCCTGCAGAGCCCCCTTCACCCAGAACCCGTGCCACTGTGAGCACATGTGGCTTCCTGGCTTGCTCCGAGACGTGCTTGGTAACCAGGAACCCGGTCCAAAGAAGACGGGGGGTGGGGCTGGGGGGAGGCTGGGCCCTGACCGGCCGTCTCTGAAGACAGGGCCATCCTTCTGTCTCCAGAAATGATGTCCACCTGATCTGCATGCACATTATTTTGTCTTTTTCTTCTCTGTCTCCTCTGACTGAAATGTGAGCTTCCAGAGATCGGGGCCACCTGCCACCCTCACACTCTTGGGGCTCAGCCCTCCCGGCAGAGTACTGCATACAGGAAGTGTCAGATAGATACACTTGTTTTGTTGTTGCTGTTTGTTTTGCTTTAGAGACAGGGTCTCCCTATAGCTCAGGATGGCCTCAAACTCATGGCAGTCCTCCTGCCTCAGCCTCCTGAGTGCTGAGTTTACCAGCTTGCGTCACCATGCCTGGCTTCAGATGTAGTTGTTTGAAATGAATGAATCACATCAGACTAGGAGACTCTGGAGTCAGGGACTGTCTCTTCCATCAGACAAGATGACAACCCTTGAGTCTTCACAGACTGGTCCTCCCCAAGACCAGACACTGCCTGTCCAGCTGCAGAAGTGTCACCAATACAGGGTGCTATGTTGTCCCCAGAGCTGTGACCCCCATTTTCTCTCCTCTGCTCCTGAAGAAAACCCAATCCTGAGGCAGCTGTCTCCAGAACACCAGCAGAAGGTCCTGAGTCACCTGCCCCCTGACCTGCCACTGACGGTGACCGCCAACCTCATCGACGACGAAGGCTACTGGCGCCGCTGCTGCCTGAAGCGCTGGCCCGTGTGCCATGTGGCCCGGCACGGCGGCAGCTGGAAGCGCCTGTTCTTCGAGCGGCACCTGGAGGGTCTGCTGCGCCACTTCATCCCTGGCACTACGGACCCTGGCACCATACTCGACCTGCTGCCCCTTTGCAAGGACTTCGTTCGCAGCCTCTGCGTGGACCAGCTCCTCCCGCCCGTGCGCCTGCCGCCCCCACCCCGCACGGCCGGAGACCAGTCAGACTCGGCCAGTGAGGGGGAAGCCGAGGAACCCAGTGCTGACCACTACACGCTGGGCCCACTGGTGGCCGGCCTGAGCCAGCTGGAGGAGCTGGACCTGGTGTATGGTGTCAAGGACTGTGGCATGAACTTCGAGTGGAAGCTCTTCCTCTTCACCTACCACGACTGCCACTCCCTGGCAGCCACCATCAAGGCCTGCCACACACTCAAGGTATCTTCTCAGCGCCCCACCCTGGGTTCTCTGTGCCCTCCTCTCCTTCCTTTCTTGCCATCACATTTCTCCTGTCTCCTTTCCATTCATTGACAGAGCTGGTTTTGTTGCTGCAAACTGAACCCTGGGCTTGCTTAGTCATCAACAAACATCTGTACTCCGGGCCCTGTCCCGGGTGCTGAAGAGGTAGCCCTGCGTTGACAGTCACCCCGGGTGGCCTCTGCAGCTGACAGAGGCCAGGATGAAAGGCACTAATTGCCTCAAGCTGGGGCGGGAGTGAGGGGGTTTGCAGACTCTGCAGCTGAAACACCGGGCACCCAGTTAACTGCGTTTCAGATAAATAGCAAATGATTGTGTAGAAGCATGTCCCAAATATCACATGGGACACATTTGTCTGCCTGAAATTTTAATTTAAGCAAGGGTCCCTGGTTTAGCGCTGTGTTTGTTTTTCGTCACCGAGCCATGTCCCCACCCTGGGCATCCTGTATTTTCTCTTGCACCCCTAATTAAGATGAGTGCTATAAAGAAAAGACGTGTGTGTGTGTGTGTGTGTGTGTGTGTGTGTATCAAAGCCAGAGGTGCTGTACCACTGAGCTCCATCCCCAGCCCTTTCTTGCTTTCTATTTTTAAGATGGGTCTCATTAAGCTGCTGTATTGCCAGTCACTAAATTGGGCTTGAACTTGTGATCCTCCTTACCTCAACCTCCCTCAGGGATTACAGGTGTGCACCTGTAAAAAGAGGCATTCTTATATGTGATTATAAAAAGGGCATTTGACCTTACCAGAGAAGGCTTCCTGGAGCAAATGTTACTGTGTAGAGGTCAGGAGGAGGAGTGGGAGTTGTAGATAAGGAAAGAGGGGAGCCATTCCAGTGGGAAGCAGCACATCCAGGCCCCTGGCTGAACAACAGGGCCAGCAGTGGGGGAGCAGGGCGGGTGGCCAGGCTCCATGGGAGAAAGGAGGCCTTGTCAGGGGTCTGGCTTTATTGAGGAGCTCCAGGCACTTCTGAATTTGTCGATTTTCTGTTGCCGTCACAAAGTATCTGAGGTTGGGCACTTTTTAAAGAAAAGAGGAATGTTCAGCTCAAGATGCTGGGGGCTGGAGGTGTGTGCAGTTTAGTGCCTGTAGGGACACCACTGCATCCAAACCACAGCACCGGGCAAGGTCTTAGGCAGGGGAACATTACGTTGTTGGGTTGCGGACATGATGGGTCACCGAGGAGTTCCCTGTCGCAAGAAGATGAAGACAAGGGTTGCTGGAACCTTGGTTTGGCCTGCAGAGAGGGAAGGAGAGAGAACGGAGGAGAGGAGCTTGAGCAATTGCATCAGCAACCTCGCTGGCATAAGGAGAGTGTGGAAGAGAAGGAAGGAGCTGGAAGTATCAGGCCTTCCTGCCTGGGAGACCAGATGGTTGGAGAGGCCACTGACGAATGGGGATGATAGGAGGAGGGCTGGGTTTCAGTGTGGGGTGTCCTGGCACAGCATCCTCCCATCAGAGAGGGGCTACAGCTCTTGGGAGAGAGCTAAACAAAGCCTGGAAATAGGTGCCAGCTTCTCGAGTGTGGGCTCAGCATGGCACTCCCAAGGGAGCCAGAAGAGGGTCAGGAGACACTGGCAGGTGGCACTGGGAGAAGAGCCTGCCAGAAACGTGAGGCGGGAAGGAAGGGACCTGACATTTTGTGCCTGAGCTGTGAAGGGTGCATTCCAGTAGCAGGAGTGAGGAGTGGAGTGCTTGGCACTGGGGGCCGACTTAGCAAGCCTGGAAGTTCCTGGAGAAACCGCAGTGGGGTGCCAGGGCCAGGGGCCAGGAGCCAAAGAGGAGAGGAGGGGGCACTGTGATCAGCTTTGCCAGGATCTTGACTGCGAAGGCGGAGAGCAGAGCAGGAATAGATGAAGGCTTTGGATTTGCCTAAGAAGAAACTGGGGTGTGCACAACCAAGCCAGGCATGGTTGTGCACACCTCTGATGGCAGCACTTGGATGGCTGAGGCAGGAGGATCCAAAGTTCTAGTCTAGCCTCAGTAATGTAGCAATTTTGCCTTTAAAAAAAAATTTTTTTTTTAAATTTAAAAGGGCTGGGGAAAAAAGGAGGTGCTGGGGATGTAGCTCAGTGTAAAGGCCCTGGGTTCAATTCTCAGTACCATGAGATAGAGACAGAGCGAGAGATAGAGAGAGCTCATCAACCAACTGAGTGGGAGGAAACAGTGGGAAGCTGGGGCATCAGACAGACCTGAATGCCAAACCTGTCAGTCTGGGCAAGTGATGGAACTTCCCTAAGCCTTGTTTTTCTCTCCCCAAAGTGGAAAGAACTTGCTGGACTCCACCAGGTTGCTAGTGGTCAGGGAAATGATTATAAAAGGTGCTGGCGGTGTGCCTGCCCATAGTAATCATTCAATCAATAGTAGCCTCTTCCCCCTGCCACCAATTCTGTGTTACTGGGTGGGCTGCCCCACCCAGGCGGCCACCTACAAAAGGTGTGCAGGCAGCAGGCTGGTCACCCTCTGCCCACCCATAGATTTTCAGGCTAACCCGCAGCCGTGTGGATGACGAGAAGGCCCGAATTCTGATCCGCAGTCTGCTTGACCACCCGGCCCTCGAGGAGCTAGACCTGTCCCACAACCTCATCGGAGACCGAGGGGCACGTGGTGCCGCCAAGCTGCTCAGCCACAGCCGCCTGCGTGTGCTCAACCTGGCCAACAACCGAGTGCGTGCGCCTGGGGCCCAGGCGCTGGCTCATGCGCTGACACACAATGCCAACCTTCTCTCCCTCAACCTGCGCCTCAACTGCATCGAGGACGAGGGCGGCCAGGCCCTAGCGCATGCCCTGATGTCCAACACGTGCCTCACCACGCTGCATCTCGGCGGCAATGAGCTGTCTGAGCCCACAGCCACGCTCCTATCCCAGGTCCTTTCAGTCAACACCACCCTCACCAGCATCAACCTGTCTGGCAACCACATCGGGCCGGTGAGCCAAGCCTCTGGCAGCAGGGGTGGGCTGCCTACAGGAGAAACTCTGGGACCTTGGGCTTCTGGTGTTACATGCAATGTCACATATGTATACGTGCTTGGCCAAGGGGTGTACTTAACATCTCCTTTCCCTTTTGTCTTCATGGTTACCTATTAAAATGAGACTTTCTTTTTTTGTGATGCTGGGGATCAAACCCAGGACCTCATGCATGGCAGGCATGTGGTTTACCACTGCCCCCCAGCCCAGCCTGAGTCTTTTCTAAACAAGCACTCCACCACCAAGTCATGCTGCAGCCCAGCCTGAGTCCTCTGTAACAAGCAGTGTTTGTTACAGTGTCAAACTTTCTTGACCAAGTCTTGGAAGAAGAGATGTAAGGTACACCAGGCTGGTGGTACATACTTGTAATCTAGCACTCTGGGAGGTTGCAGCAGGAAAATCACAAGTTTCAGCCTGGATAACCTAGTAACTTAGATTCTATCACAAACCTTTTAAAAAATATTCTTAAAGGGGCTCAGGGTGTTAATTCCCACTTCTGTAGTTGGAAAGAACAAGTTACATGAACACCTGTAGATAGGTAGATAGATAGATGTCATTGAAATCTACTTTTTCCGCTTGTGATTTATGCTGATGTTGGTTTTGTTTGTTTGTTTGTTTGTTTCTAAGATGGGGTCTCACTTTGTAGTTCAGGCCAGCCTTGAACTCACAGTGACCCTCCTGCCACAGTGCTGGGATTACAGGTGTGTGCCACCATGCCTGGCCTGATGTTTTCCTTTAGGTTCTACTCTATTCATTTTTCTCAACGCTTCTGTGACCCATTATGTTTGCTTCCCAACACACAAGTGGGGTTCGTCCATAGAACAGCAGTGTTCTACTTCCCATGTGGAAGTCTTCACACTGACCTGGCCCACCCCACCCAAAAGAGCTTGGGTGGAAGACTGCGCAGGGGCCCCTATGTGCTCCAGTTAGACTCCCGACTGGCTGCCATTTAGCCCCCTCTGCTATCTCCACAGGGGTGCTCCTACTACAAGCCATAGAGAGCCTAGTCAGGACGCAGGGGAACACACAGTCCTCACAAGACCAGAAGCCCTGGGGTGGGGTCCTGCACCAGGCAGACCCCTGGATTCAGGGCCATCCTGTGCTCTGCCCATCGGCCCATGGCTTTAGCCTCTCTGGTCCTCTGCTGCTCCCGAGAGATGCTGCAGTTTGGCATCTTGCCTGGCAGCAGGCAGAGGTAGAAAGAGACAGCACTGCTCTCCCCATTCTCTGATCAGGGTGAGGAGAACCTGCCCAGAGCTTCTCTCCTCTGTCCCAAGACAGGTTTGTCCCCAGGCCCCGGGTGGGAGAAGTGGAGCAAGATCACTGTCACTGGGGTGGACAGCCACTTTAGTGGGTCTTGACCATGGCTGTCTGAATAAGCAGGAGTAGGCCAGTGGGCAGCAGAGTTAATGGCAGCTGTCTCAGTCACATCTCTGTATAAGTTGTGTGTGTGCCTGTCACCTGACCTTGTGCTGTGACCCTTTCCCTTTTGCCTTCCCAGGATGGTGGGAAGCAGCTCCTGGAGGGTGTGGCAGACAACAAGACCCTCTTGGAGTTGGACTTGCGTCTGTCGGATGTCACCCAGGAAAGCGAGTACCTCATCGGCCAGGCCCTCCATGCCAACAGGGAAGCTGCCCGCCAGCGGGCCTTGAATCCCGGCCACTTTGTGCTGCTTGGCCCTGGGAAATCCATGGCATAAGGTGCCATTGGGGCCAGCGCGGTGACTGGACAGGGGTCACCTCTCCAACCCTGTCCCTCATGCCCTGCCCTTCCCACACACTCTGCTGCTAAGGGTCACAACAGTCTGGGGGGTGGGGAACCCAAACACCCTCCGAGGGAGCAATTGAGGATTAAATGCATAAAGACGTAAGGCAAGGAGGGGCCCGGTAGGGGAGAAAAGATATTGAGCAGAGGCCCAGCTGTGGGGCCCAGGAAAGGGTGTCATTAGGCCTCTGAAAATGACCAACTTTTTCCAGGAATTAGGCAGCTGGAAAGGACACTGAGGGACCGTACATGCCAGATTCTCCCATGCATGCTGCTCACACACGATTCTCCTCCATCCCCCAACCATCCTGGCTACTGATGGGATCCTTGACCTTCACACCTGAGCATATATGCACGCATACACAAGCATACACACACATACACATATACACATGTATACACACACTGTGGCTACTCTTCCTGCCACACTCCCCCCTAAAGATGTCACCCCCTCACTGCTCAACTCTGCTTAACGTGACCCAGTTCTACAGGCCATGCCATCTAGCCCCACTTTCCACTGGGGGAAAGGGACCCCAGGGTATAGGGAGGCAGTTGTCCATGGTGGTTGCTGGGGAAACATGGTGACACTCTTGCTGGAAGGGGAAGAAGTGCCACAACAGAAGGGATGTCAGTGAGTCATCGCAACTTTATTATCCACCAGTTAGATTTGTACAATCTTTGCGCTTGGAAATCCACGACAGAAAGGCCACAGTGTGATGCACCCAATTGACAGAGACCTGTCTCCTCCCAGCCAGGCCCAGCCCGCCTGACAGCCCTTGTCCCCGGACACGGGGAGCCTTCCAGGTGCCCTGCATGAGTCCCTGTCACTCTGCAGCTGCCCAGCTTGGCCACAACCACAGTAATCACATCAGCCAGGATGCCCAAGGGGCCCGATGGTTGGGCCCAGGTCCCCAAGGGCTGGGTTATGAGTTTCGACCATATCCCAGAGGTGCCGGCTCTCCAGGGACCCCTTCCAACAAGCAGACACTGAGCAGAGCACCACAGGGGCTTGAGGGGGGTAACGCACGTGTGCCTGTCTGGGTGGCCTCAAATCCTTCATGCCTGACACCCTCGAACAGTTTCAGAGTGCAAACGTGTAAGTGTGAGGGTGTGTGTGTGGCCACCGCTGCTAGCAGAGGTTCTAATTAGAGAAACAAGAACATTCAGTGTAAAGTTTAATTTTAGAGATTAATTAATTTTCTGGTTTTCGTTTTCCCTGGCAATCAATAAAAGCTACCAAGAAAATAGACCAAAGAATCAGTTTCTCTCTAAGTCTGTGCGTATGTGGGAGGCGAGGCTGACTGTGTGAGCACACCTAGCAGAAATGGTTGATACACGTAAAATAATAACAGGGACCCTCTGCACCTCGTGAGAGGGGTGTTCCCACTGCCAGGCCCCGAGGAGCACCGACTCAGGGTCCCGATGGGTTTGTGAGCTGGCGGGTGGGTGGGCAGCTGTGCCCTTTTACCCAAACTACTCCCTCTCTGACCTCTCCTCCCTCACCCATCTCTCTGCACCTGGAAAGCCCGAACCCTGATGATCCTTGGGCCATGGTGTCCCCACAATCTGCCCCCATCCTGTGTTCCCCTGAGGAGAGCAGGAGCTAGAGACGATGTTGCATAGGTGGAGGCCACCCCCCCAGGCAGGTGCAGGCCTGGCCAGGCAGGGGGAGGCCAGGAGAGGCCAACAGCAGAGCTCTGATGGCAGCTGAGAAGCAAGAAGCATCAGGGGCACGGTGTCTGGGTGCCCAAGATCATCCTCTCTAGGCTGAGATGTGAGCCTGGTCCCCAGGCGCTAAGTCTGCTGGGAAAGGAGCCGGGCAGCTGGGAAGGCAAAGGGCTGTACAAAGACATGCACACCAAGCACATCGGGGCAGGCTGTGGGAAGCACTAGGGAGAAACGTCAGTATGGAGCTCTGGGGAACAGGACAGGGCCAACACTCCCAGGCAGTGGCAGGGTGCTCTTCTGAAGACCCTGGGACACACAGCAGGGCTTCAGCTCAGGGCGTAAAGGGAGATGAAGTCTGGCAGAGTTAGATAATTCCTGCCACCAAATCTGCCACTGGAATCAAGTGTCACTCCAGGGTGGGCCAGTGACCAGGCAAGGGTGAGGGGCGAGACTGTGCCACTCCTCCCCACAGGTCTGGGGAGGCAGGGCCCCCCCCTTTAGATATCCTCTCTCTCCACCTTCCACTGCTCTCTGTGCCCCAGTGCCCACCTGTCATCAGGTGCATCTCATGCGTTCACTCACCCTGGCCAGCTTTAACACCAGCCACCCAGGTGGCATGAGAACCCACCTGAACCCAGAGAGGAGGCTACGGAGTTTCCAGAAAGGGCTGAGGCTCCCCATCCCCAGACGATAGAGGTGAGTGACGTGAGTGCCATGAGCACAGTCCCTCAGGACCTGCTCCTGGGGCCCAGGACAAACAACAGTGCAGGAAGAGGGAGAAAGGAAGCCCCAAGTTCTGGGGCCAATGCCAAGAAGAGAACAGCCACATTGTCACGGCCTGGGGACTGTGTTGGGGCTGCCCCCTGGCCCTGGCCTCGGACCCACTGAATGCATCAGCTGGATGGCAGCTACCCCTGCTGTTCCAACAGAGGTCCCAAGGGTCAGTAAAGTCCCAGGTGCCCTTCCTGTATCTCCACACCACCCTGCTGCCCACGGGAGAGGCCCCCTCCAGAGGAGGCTCAGCCCAGGTCCCCTCCCTCCCCGCATAGTTGCCACTAACAGTCAGGCCGCCGGGGGGCTGCACGGGAAATCTCTGGTGTGTACGCAGAGAGGGGTGTGCCTTCATGAACTGTGGGAGTGGGTGGAGGAGCCACTTTGCCTGCGGCTGGGGTTCTGGGGAGCCACACCCTCTCACCATCTGTCTCTATGTCCTGGGCAGGTGGCTTTTGGCCCCATGGGGGTCTCTCCTGTTCTGTTCTTCCACGCCTGGCGTGGTTGACCCCCGCACTCCCCTGCTACACGCTGGGCACGCAGTTCGGCTAGGGGCGCGTGGACCTATTCGGGCGCCCGGGTCACAGTGAGGTCTCCACGCAGGAGCCGTGGCGGTGCAGCGGCCGGTGGCTGTGGCCCAGGCACCCCTCCTGCCGGTGCACAATGAGGACAGGGAAGTAGAGCGCATCGTGGTAGGGTGGTGGTGGCCCAGCCTCCTCCTCATCGTCGTCCTCATCGTCCCCCATGCTGGCCTGGCTGGACAGACGGGTCTGCTCCGTGGGGCAGCTGGCCTCGTTGACACTGCCACTCCGACTGCGCCACAGGCAGCTGCGCCGTGAGCCATAGAGGCGGCCGAGCGAAAAGCGGCTGCCCGCGCCCCCCACACCCCCGCCGGACCCTGGGGCTGCGCGCGGGCTAGCACAGATGCTGAGCGCGCTGCGCGAGAAAATGGAGGAGCTGCTGGCGGCGCGCTGACACTGCTCGCAGCTGCGACGCAGCGGGGCCGCACCCGGACCACCCACGCCACCATAGCGACAGGAGGGTGCAAAGCCCCGGGCATGCGCGCTGCGGCCCGCCAGGTCCATGAGCACCGCCTCGGAGTAGCTGGGCACGAGCTGTTGGTTGGAGCGTATGTGCCACTCAAGCTCCGTGCTGTCCACCGTGTCCACGCGCGGCAGACGGTGCGCCAGCGGGGGCAGCAGCTCGTCGCCGGGGCTCAGGCCGCCCGCCGAGCCCGGGCCCTCGAGGCCAAAGAGCTTCTCCACGTGGTAGTGCGCGTAGGCCGTGCGGTACTCGGCCAGCACGCGCAGCGGCCACGACAGCGTGAGCAGCGCTGCGGCCCAGAAGGCCGACGAGCACGCGTACCAGGGCGGCCGTGCCGGGTCAGGAAAGGCAACCATGAACTCTCGGAAGTCCACGTTCTTCAGGTGCATGCCCTCCCGCGCCTCCATGTAGTCGTCCAGGCCCTCGTTCTCCGCGAAGAAGCGTGCGCGCTGGCACAGGTACGCGTTCTCGGCCTCCACGCTGGCGAAGCTGAAGCACTTGGTGAATCGCAGCCGCGTGGCTGGCGCACCCTCCAGCCCTACCAGCGCCTTGGACACATCCCGGACGCCACAACGGGCATAGTCGAACTCCGCCTCGGCCACGTGCGTGTTGACGCGCTCGTGGTAGACCTGCAGGTGACGGGGCTGGGATCTCTGTCCACCCCCACCCACCCCAGTACTGCTTTTCCTGCCTGATCATTCACCCCTTAGCCTGTCTCACTCTGTGTACCCGCTGGAGCCCCACGAGACATCACCATCTGCTTTACAACTGAGACCCAAAGCTTAACCAGTGCGTTAAAAACGGGATGGGACCAGAACCCAGTCCTTCCCGTGCATGCTTATTTTCATGAAGCTCTGCTTCCCCTGGGGTCAGACCCTGGCCACAAACCCCCACTGTGGCTGGCCTGACCCTTGGCCACATCTGCCTGTACTGTCCCATGGCTCCTCAGCTACCACAGCCCCCCCTACTGCCCTCTGACTAGCGTGTTTCCAAGTGGATGCTGGCTCCAAAGGAGCCCTCCTCTCCAGTCTCCTGTTAAGGCCTTGCCTGCCTGCACAGCCATAGCCGTTGCCCACCACCTCTGGCAACACCTTTTCCTCCAGGATCCAGCAGGTCTAATCCTGGAAGCGCTGATGGCTCTGGGGTCTCCCTGTAAGAGCCCCCCATATCCATTGCCTCAGAGAACCCAGGACGGGGTCCAGGATCTGGGTTTGAGTCTAGCACAGCTGCTCAGTAATTGCAGGCCTTGGGCAAGTCTCTAAGCCTAAGGTCTCCTTACCTGTGAAAGGGAACCAGATAATCACTGCCTCACCCAACAGATGTGCACATGTTGTGAGATGAGCCTGGGAAGCCACCTGCAGCCTTTCAGCCCTAAACACTCTACACTGGGAGCCATCACCTCCACAGACTAGCAGTTTGACTTTGGATGAGTACTTAACCTCTCTATGCTTCAGTTTTCTCATCTGTAAAATGGGGACAGTACCTATCTCATAGAGTTGTTATGAGTGTTAAATAAATGATATCACACATGTGAAGTTCTGATGGAATGGCTCTGGCTGCTGCGGTGAGCTTATCACCGACCTCCTGCCCCCCTACCAGGTTTGTTCTCATCTTGAGTGGCTGCTCACCTGGGTGGTGGTATAAGCGTCTCCATTGCGGTACCTGGTGACCTGGCGGGTGCGGCGGACGTAGTGGTAGCTAATGGCCTTCCACCAGATGCAGGGCGTGGCCTGCTGCATGCGGCCCACACGCTCCCGCACACTGCTCACATCCACGCGGTGCTGCAGCTCATGGCGGGCCTGGCAGTGCCAACACTCCACCAGGTAGACAGCATACAGCATGAGCAGGAAGGCCAGGGGGATGTAGACGTAGCCATTGGAGCAGGGGCTGTCGTGGTACATGAGGCTGTTGCCCTGGTAGGCGCTGCTGAAGGTGAGGCGGGTCACTGTGGTGACGTGGCACCAGGCCACTGCCCCCAGGCAGCCGTACATGAGCAGCGACAGCAGGAGGCACTTCCAGTGGGACTCACGGCAGAGGGACTTGGTGAAAGAGGGCTGGATGGGACGCTGCTGCTCAGACGGGCAGGGAGGGGCCAGGATGAGCAGGAGGTGAGACAGAGAAATGGATGCAGGTCGAGAGGCAGAGGCAGAGACACAGAGATGCAGGGGACCATAAGGCCAAGTTGGGAGATGGAGACCAGAGATAAACACAGAAGACAGTGACCCAGAGGGCATCATGAGGTCAGGAAAAGGGACCAGAAAGCCAATGCAGGAAAGTACAGAGAGACAGAGACACCCCAAGGGGCAGAGAAGGATGAGAGCCAGGGATGGAGGCCCAGGAAGCAGAGAAGACACAGATGGGTAGGATGGCACCCAGAGAGAGTCCCAAGACAGATGCAAAGACACAATGAAATGGGAGAAGGTGTGGATGGGGGAGAAGGGAGGACAGACAGACAGGCATCAGCAAAGGTAGGTCCCCAGCCCAGATCCCCTCCAGGTGTTCAAGGAAAGGGGGTAGGGAACCCTGAGATCACCTGGCCCTTAACAGGTGATGCCCTGACTTCTGGCTGATACTTTCAATCCCTGTTCTAGAAGCCACTCCCCTTTGACCCACCCACCTCCCTAACACTCACACAGCACCCCCACCCCATACTTCCTCTGGAAGAGGAAGCCTGCCCCAGCTCATCCCACATTCTGGAGCCCCATCCTCCCTCAAGTCTTCCTGCTGGCCCTAACATCCTTCCCCAAATTCTAGAACAGGAGGGAAGGGCTGGGGTTCCCAAGCAGAAGGCAGTTGGGGAAGGGGGATCCAAAAGGGCACGTGGCTGGGGACAAGATGGGGATGGGGTCAGGGAAGGGGTAGGGAGGAACACGTTTGAAGTCCAGTCATTTGTCACAAGAATGTCTCTGGACCTCTCCCAAGGCCTGTCTCCTAAAGTTCTCTGCATGGTGAGTTGTTTACCGTCTGGCAGGGCCCATGCCTGGCTCCCTGCATCCTGGATGCCTCCCACAGTGCTGCCACCCAGCAGCCAGGAGAAATGAGCATTGAGTCCGATTTCTTGGGGTGGCCTAAGTCTCCCCCCAGTATAAGCACGCAGCCTCCTGCTGGGATCCTGATCTGTTCCTTCAGTTGCTCAGGCCTGGCCTGGAGGCCGGCCAGGGGAAGGGAGAAGGTGGAAAGGCAAGCACAGAGACAGGCAGGGGCCCTGGACTCAGCATGCATAGGGAGCTGAAACTGCAAGGAGCACCTCGAGCCCACCTGGCATGGGGACACAG
This sequence comes from Dasyprocta punctata, assembly GCA_004363535.1. Taxonomy (NCBI): domain Eukaryota; kingdom Metazoa; phylum Chordata; class Mammalia; order Rodentia; family Dasyproctidae; genus Dasyprocta; species Dasyprocta punctata. The sequence goes on from RJWM01005741.1 coordinate 25,393, forward strand.
GTGCCCTGCAGGAGCCCTGGCCCTCAGGGGCTCTGCCTGCGGGTCCACCTAGTTACGGGCTGTTGCAGCACGCATATGTGCAGTGTGCAGGGGCGGGGGGTTCTGGTACTTTCCTCCTCTCTTTGTTTCCAGTTTCAGAGTAGGAATAAGCTTAGCACCCACACTGAAGAGCTCTTGGGCTTAGGGCCCCTAGGGGGAGCAGCAGGGCGCTGCAAGGAAGGGTGCGCCCCCCAACCCCCCCAGCGGCCCCGGGGATGGGGGTGTCTGATCTTTCCACACACCGACCTTTAGGCCCCCAGCCCAGGTGACACCACCGCCTCCCAGGACCCCTTCCATCTCTGCAACTCCCGCGCCCTCGCCCGGGACAGGTGGGCCGAGCCCCTCTAGCGTGAGCCTAGGGGTCTACGAGGCCCCGCCCACGCCCCTCCCCTACCCGGGACCCCCGGCCCCGCCCCCGCGCCCCCCGCCCCGCCCCACGGACAGCCCGGCCGCAGGTGGGGGAGGCGCGGACTGCGGCTGCGGCGCCTGGTCGGGGCGCGAGTGCCGGGATGGGGGTTCAGGGGCGCGCTGCGGCCGCTCTCACCTCCTCTCGGGCAGGGCCCTCGTCCGCCGCCAGGGGTTCCTCCGAGACCCCGGGCCCGCCGCCGCCGCCGCCGCCGCCCGCGCTCTCTCCCACGGCGGACCCGGGCGGGGACATGTCGCAGAGGGGGCGCGTGGCACTCAGGACCTCCCGGGGGGTGGCCAGGCGCCGGGGGCATCCTGCGCTGGCCCGGGGAGGGGGCGGCAGGGGCGGGGCCCGCACTGCTCCCCACCCCCCGCCGAGGGGAGGGGGGGCGGGGAAGGGCGAGGGGGCGGGGGCCGGGGTGGGGGGCGGGCTGGAGGGGCCGGGCTGGGGGGGCCGGGGCCGGGGGCGGTGTCACCTTGAGGCCCTCCGGGCGCCGCTCCGCCTCCCGCCCGCTCCCGCCGCCGCCTTTTGTCTGAGCCGAGCTGGAGCCAGCGCGCCCCCCCTCTTCCTCCCGGCGCCGCCGAGCCCCGCCCCCGGCCCCCCAAACTCCGCCCTCCCCAAGCCTGCCTCCTAGCCACCCACCAAAGGGGAGAAGCAACAGGGGCGCCCCGTGCCCCTTCCCCGCGCGCGACCTTGCGCCCCACACCACGCGTCCCTCTGGGGAGTTCGGTATGCAGCGCCCCCAGTCATTCCCGGAGAGGGGCGCCGCAGGGGATCCGACACCCTGTCTCTGCTCGCCAGCTCCTGGGGCTCAGGGCGGCAGGAGATAGGGGACCTGGTCCCGAAAGTCCTCATTGCCAGGTGCTGGTTGAGAGTCGGATAGGAGCCAGGCTTCAGGGGACTGGAGTCAGGTACTAGGGAGAGTAAGGAGCTGGATTCGAGAAAGGACTGACAGAGGACAGAGAGGAAGATACAGGACCTGCCTCCACCGCACAATCTTCCCATCTTCCGTCCCCCAAAATGCAGCCCTGCTGAAGGAATGAAGTAAGTACAGTGCCTTAAACTGAAGATCAAGGAAACTGAGTTCTGATTTTTAATCCTGGCTAATGAGTTGGGTGACCTTGGGTGAGTATCTTCCCCTCTCTGAGCCCTCATTTCTTCATCAGAAAATCCTTCAGCAAGAAAGTCAACTGCCCAGTCCCTGAGGCCCTGAGCCGTGGATGTGGGAAGCAGAAGCACAGGCCACGCCAGGCTGGGAGCCTGCAGGCAGCCTCCCCACACCCGGCACCTCCATCCTATGAACAAAATCTGCTAACTGCCGTGTATCCTGTGCAGGATGAAACTGTTCCCACCCTTAGGGCTGGGATGTTGTGCAGAGGTAGAGCATTTGCCTAACATCTGCGAGGTCCTGAGTTCCATCCCCAGCACCTTGCCCCCAATTCCTAACCGCAGGGAACAACAAATCTAATGGGGAGGCCTTGAAACCATCACTGTGATAGGATGTGATCAAGGCCACCCATCAATCTTTGGGCACAGCTGCTCTGGCTCCTTACTGTGTGTCACTAGGGCCTTCAATATACAGTGACTGTGCTCCTTTACCCACAAGGAACCAAGACAGAGGGAGGATGCATGACTTAATCGGGTCATCTGCTAGCATGCATGGAGCTACTCCTAGAATTCAGATCTTTCCCATTCAAAAGTCTGGGGAAAGCTTTGGGGTAGGAAGTCACCTTGAGGCAAAGCCTGGGTATCTGACCCTGGGGGATGGGATACAGGCACACTAATGTGCCCAGGTATTCCTGGGTCTCATCTGAGACAGGAGAGTCACTGCCACTCCCCACTCCAGTCCTGATCCAGCCATTTCCCTCCTTTCCCTTTGCAGGCAAGGTCGGGTGGCTCCACTTTGCCACCTACTGATTCAGAAGTCTTCAGGCCTGGCCAGAAGGACCCTCCCCAGGGCTGTGATCCAGTCTTCCTGCCTAACAAGGAGGTTGTGGTCCTGAAAAGGCCAAGGTTCTTGTCATTCCAGTGGCATAGGTTGAGTTCCTTGTGGTGGCTCATTCCAATGTCTCCCATCCATGGTTTTGAGGAAGTCGTCTCACAGCTAAACTCTGCACCTCCTGTCCTGGTTTCAGTCCTGTCTACACAGAGTCCAGGCCTTCTGTAGACAGGAGAAGAGGTCCCGAGAGTTCCTGGTGCTGGTGCCCTTTCCTAATCTGCACAGGCTCTTCAGTCTTGTGTTCAGTGTTTATTTATTTATTTATGAGACAGGATCTTGCTATGTAGTTCAGGTTGACCTTGAAGGCACCATGTAGCCCAGGCTGACCTCGAACTCTTGGCAATCCTTGATCCTCTTACAGGCAGGCATGTACCACCACGTCTGGCCCATTCAATGTCTAAAATCCTTCTCCTGACACCCACTGCTTCTCCACCTCATGGAACATTGGCACAGGGAACAGCCCAACTCCTTTTGGCCAACTTTGGAGCTCCCAAGAGACAAAAGGGCACCCCTGCCTTCTCCTTTCACACACATTAGCCTTCTCAGGAAGCTCCAGGAAAAGGGGTGTGAGGAAGGCGATAGAAGGACCCATCTGACCATGGGTCACTGGAAATGAGCTCAGTTTCCTGAAGATGAGCCTGGCAGGGTGGGTGAAGATGGGGAATGGGGCCACCACAGAGGGAACCAGCAGGCAGACAGATGGACCAGAAGGGCCCGCTCCAAGGTCTTGCTGAGGAGACAAAGCCAGGGGCCTGAGCACACTGCAACCTGACTCAAAGTTCCCAGGTCATCTATCCAAATACCACTGCCATAGTCCCTCTTCCCATTCATTGCTGCAGTGTCAGGAGGGCTTCCTGGAAGACTGCAGGAGTTCAGGGGGCGGTGTATGACTCAATACTGACCTCAGGTGGCCATAAAAGGGGCTGCCACACACCAGGCAGATTTCTGACTGACTGGGTTGGGGTTTTCTTAAATTCAGCCTCCATTCATGTGAATTAGAAGGGAAATCACTGCCTCTTTCCTGAGGTCTGTGTCCTGGCAGGGGCTCAGACGCCCATCTCTGTGACTTCCACCTTGATAAAGGAAGAAAATTTCAAAAACAAAAATGAAGGTTTCACTGAGACAAATTTCAGGATTTGGGTTAGATGTCAGGCAAGTGAGCTCACCTCCCTGGGCCTCAGCTTTTCTGCATTAAGATGAGATATAATGCCAGATTTGGACCCAACTGAGCTACAGATGATGCTCTTGCAGACTTTGAGGAAGGGAGAGGAGCATGGAGAGGAAGGAGGCTGGGACATGTGAAATCACACTGGTCCCAAAGGAAGTCGTGGGCTGGAACCCGGGGTGTTTTATTTGCTAGACATGTGCTCTACCACTGAGCTGCACCCAAAGGATGGAGAAGTCTCCATTTCCTCATGCTACCCCCTGGTGGTCCTCACAGCCTCCTGCCTAAGGCATCCTCACCACTCTGGTCTTGCAGGGATGGAGAACGGGGTAAAACCCAGCCCTTCTCTCTTCCCCCACCCTTCTTCCCTTTCCATTTCCAAACCAAATGGAACTTTTGCTGCCCCTCACCCCACTGACTAGCTGGCCATGTGTGCCCCACTACACCTGTTCCTGTCCTTGCCTTAGTGAAACCCCTCTGAGTTGTAATCGCTAGGAAGCCTTTTGAAGGCTGAACCTTGGGAATTTCTTGGTGGTGGAGTGTGGGTGTTGGTTATGACTGTCACTGTAATAGTTGGTTGTGCTCCCTGCAGAGGACAGTGTCAGGCAGATGGCAGAAGTCCCATATGTGTTTTATGAAATGAGTGAATGGATGGATGAATAAAATGAGATTGCAGGAGGAGGGGCAGTAGGATGCTGCTTGGTAGGTGCCTATATTCATCCAACTTCTTTATCCAAAGCCAGAGATGAAAAGGAAGCTGAGTGTGCTGGCGTGTGCCTGTTTAATCCCAGCACTTTGCGAAACTGAGGTAGGAGCTTTGCAAGCCCAAGCCCTGTCTGGGCAACTTAGGGACTTAATGAGATGCTGTCTCAAAATAAAAAAAAAAAAAATTTTAGAAAGGGCTGGCCTGAGGATGTAGCAAGTGTAAAGGCCCTGTGTTCAGTCCCCCTCTCCCACCATATACACATGCAGCTGTTCCCTTGGGGATGATCCTCTAAGAGAATTGCTGGCCAAGGCCAATGGCAGTTGGAGTCATGGGTAGGAGCAAGTCAGGAGGTGCTGGCTTGAAGCTTATCTGAGGGTGGTGGTGGCCTCCCTGGATACAGGGAAAGCAGGGACAGGGAAGGAAAGATGTTAGGGCTGGGGCTGGGCCCGGGACCTCCCCTTCCCAGCCCCACCATGAGGAAGTAAACTTCCCGGACCAATGGGAGGGAGGGGCCAGATGCCACAACCGCCTGAGGTCACTGGTTTACCCTGAGGAAGGAGGCCCGTGACCACTGGCTCATTAGACAGCGGGCTGCCTGAAAAAAACCTACTTTCCAGAAACACAGCCCCACACCCTGGTCTGTGTGTGGGAAACAGACATAAGAGGCCCTGTGCGCAGCCCCCCAGGGAAGACCTGCTCCCCAAAGATCCTAACGGGTCCTTTTTCCCACCCATACTCCTGGGCCTGGGCAGGGGATAAGAAACAGTGCTCCTCCCCACAACACATAAAGCGTCCAACTTGTGCAGAAAATTAATAAATATTCCTCTAAGACAAAAGAGTGACCAATTATAAGTAAATTAAAGAGCAAAATAAAAGGTAAAAGAAACAGATCTTTCGCAAAAGGGAAGAGGACCAAATGACGGAGGAAGGGGAGAGGAAAAGGGTGAAAACAAAACTGAGATTCGGTATGTACACGTACTAACTCCCCACGAGGAATGTGATCATCGCCTACTGCAAACATGGGCTGGGAACGTACTGAGTGCCAAGGTTCTGGGTTCAACTTTAAACATTGTAAAATAAAAATTTTAAAAAGGAATGAATAAATGAGTAAAGAAATAGAAGACATGGAGGAAGAAAAGAATGAACGCACGGAATTAATGAATGGAATGAAGAAAGGCGAAGAGAGCGAATGAATGAACGCGGAGTTCATCACCGCAGGCGTGAGTCAGAACGGTAACCATGACTCCTGCCTACGCAAGCGCGGGTCCGGGGGATTCCGGAGGGGCGGGTCCTCGAGCCGGAAGCGCCGTCGGGGGCGTGGCGGGGGCGTGGCCAGACCGCTGGGCGGGGCTAGCGCAGTCGGCGCGGTGGACGCGGCGGAGCTCGGCGCCTTCGCCGCCGCCGGCGGACGGCGACCGGGAAGGGGTCGGCGACATGTCTGGAACTCGCAAAGACCTGGCGGAAGCGGACGACAGCCAGTGCGACTCGGGAATCGAGTCGCTGCGGTCCTTGCGTTCGCTGCCCGAGTCCGGCCCGGCGACCCCGGGCGCCGCCAAGGAGGACGCGGAGAGCGAGCGCGCCTACTCGGCCTACGCCTCCGCCTCTCTCATTGAGCCCCAGCCTCTGCCCGGGATCTCTGAGCCCGAATACCCCGACCCGGGCTCGCCACTGCCCGCCGCGGGGCCCCTGAGCGCCCAACAGCTGGAAGCGCTCACTTACATCTCCGAGGACGGTGACACGTGAGTACGGGTTAGGCTGAAGCAGGCAGCTGCCCAGGGCTCCCACCTTCACCACGGAGATCCATCGAGGTCCTGCAAGGGACAGCCCCCAGTTTCTTTTGCAAACTCCGTGCTAACTCCTTTGAGCTGTCGCCAAGTCCAGACCCAGCACCTGGCATCAGAGTGCCTCCTGTGGGAAAGGTCAGAGCCATCAGGGGCCCCACCCAGCACTCGGAGCCCGAGTCTGCATCTTGGAAATCTCCCAGTCTTCCCCTTGGGAAGAGAAAATTCCCCGGCCGAGTCCAGTTGTTTTCTTCTGGCTGGGGGAGGGGGCATCCTTGTTTGCTCAACATCTGGGATTCCCGGCTCCTGACCTCGGAATGCCCTGTTTCAAGGAACAAGTGGTGTAAGGCTACAGGTTGCCCTTTGGGGCCCGGAAGCCCAGGGCGAGGGGTGCAGGGTTGGGGCAGCCCTGCTAACAAGAGGGTGATTCGGTGGGGCACTGCTGCCCCAGCAGACAGAGGTGGCCGGCTCACCAGTCTACTTCCTCCTCTTCTCAGAAAGGGGAAGTGAGGGCTGGGACCAGGCTCCCCAGCACGCGCCACCTCCGAGCCCCCGAAGTCCTCCTTGCTGTCCTGTCCCACCCTCCCCACCCCCACCCCCCCATGTCCCAGGTGGAGTTTGATGGAGACTGGGCCGGAGGGCAGCTGGAGAAAGGGATAGTGTAGGTCAGGCCGGCTGGTTGAGGACTTGCCCCAAGAAGCAGATGACACTGGTAGAGGAGAGAGTGGTTGGAGTTTGAGGGTGAGAAACAGAGGCTGGGCTGGAGCCCCAGATCAGAGATGGGAATGAGCAAGGGCAAGGCGCACAGGGGAATCTGTCCTGACTGTCTGTTTTGGAGATGCAGGGGTCTTCATCTGAGGTGTGTATTGCTGAACAGCCTCTGACCCAGTAAGAGGGACAAGACCCAGGGCCTTTTTACCCCAGGCCCAGAACCCCAAGGTTGTGGGGGTTCCATGCCAGAGTCCCATGGCTGACCTTTAGCCCAGGAGTGAAGACTTCTGACATTGCTGTCTCGTTGCCCTCTAGCCCTAGCTTTGCTACCTCTAATCAGAGACAGGTGCTCTGTACATGCCTCTGTGTGTGTGTGTGTGTGTGTAAGTGCACGCATGCGTGCATGAAGGAGTGTCAGGGCTCCTCTGTGGGTCCCCTCCAAGAGGTGGCCTGTCTTCCTGGGCTGAGAGGTACATGAAAGTAGGAAGAGGAAGTGGGAGGAGGGGAGCCAGGGAGAGACAGAGGTGGTGGCAGGAATGTGGCCCCAGATCAGGCCCTGGCTGAGGGGATTTCCAGAGCTGTCTCTCCCTCCCTGTCACTCTCTCCTGGGCTGTCCGCCTGCCTGAAGCCAAAGCCTAGCCCTGCGGCCTGCGCAGCCCCCTCCCCGCCCATGGTAGCCAGCCTGCTCCTCGCTTCTGCCCAGCCCGGACCCTGTAGCTCCTGCTTTCGTTTTCCCCACCTGACATGGGGAAACCCCGGAACTGGGACTTCCCTCCCACTGCCTGCCTTTGTCCCTAGGTTGTGACTCTTGCCTCCTGTCAAACCCAAGTGCCCTGGACTGCACAGGGACACAGAAGGGATTGCAACGCCCTGGGAAGGGCAGCGCAGCTGTACAAATGCTGCCCTCTCTTCATCCCTCTTTCAAGAGCTGTTCCCTCCCTTGGGAGGTGCTGGGGGAACCCCACTTCTGTTCCCCGTCCTCCTGCCTGATGAGGTGGGGAGCCCAGCCCTGGAAACCCCCTTGCACCACTTCGAAGCTTTCAGTTTGGCTCTTAGCTGCAGCTGGCTTGGCAGGGCCCTGGGGTGGAGCAGCATGAGGTGTGGGCAGGCTGGACAGGAAGGCCCTTGTCCATCAGCACCCTGCTCTGCTTGAGTGTGCCACCCAGCCCCAGCCCTTGTCAAGGGAACCTGGAGCTCCTGCCCCTGAGTCCCGGCTTCCCACACCCACCCTCACTTCCTGGACCCAGCTCTTACTTCCTGTACCCAAGTCACCATCGCTTGTTAGAGGTTGATGAGTGCTTCCAGCCCCAAGACCCGGGCCCATCTGGGCTACAGGCCCTGACCCTGTGCCTTTCCCTGCCCCAGACTGGTCCACCTGGCAGTGATCCATGAGGCCCCCGCCATGCTGCTGTGCTGCCTGACCTTGCTGCCCCAGGAGGTGCTGGACATTCAGAACAACCTGTACCAGGTGAGTGCAGGGAGGAGGTAGTCCCAGGTACGTGTCTGTGCCCTGGCAGCCACCCCAGGAGCATATCAGGGTCATTCATGGAACTGTGTGCCAGGCACAGGTGGGTGCTGAGGGCACAGGGAAGCAGGACACAGCCCTTGCACTACTTGGTCACACAGCAGGTAACTAGAGCTGTGATGAAGTCACACACCAGCTGCCAGGGAAGGTGTAGTGCAGGAGATGGCATCTGAGTGGAGCCTTATGGGAAGGGCTGCCAGGGGAGATGGCATGGTGACCCTTCCTCTCCTGCCCACCCCGGTGACACAAGTGTCCCCAAGTGAGGGACTGGACTTGGCCTCCACATGGCCTTTCTGCAGAGGCTGGGAGATTTAATGAAGAGGAAGAGACACTTCCCTCACTGTGCTTCCAGAAGTTGGTGGGGTGACAGGAAGGGCTTGGGAGACCAGGACTGTGGGCTTTGGGAGTTGCTCCCAAAAGTGGAGCTGGCATCTGGAGACTGCTGTGACCGCCCCAGACATTCTCTGCAACCTTCTGCTGTCCCCACAGACTGCTCTGCACCTGGCTGTGCATCTGGACCAGCCTAGTGCAGTTCGGGCCCTGGTGCTGAAAGGAGCCAGCCGGATGCTGCAGGACCGGCATGGTGACACGGCTCTGCACGTGGCCTGCCAGCGCCAGCATCTGGCCTGTGCCCGCTGCCTGCTAGAAGGGCGGCCGGAACCGGGCCGAGGACCAGCTCATCCCCTGGACCTCCAGCTGCAGAACTGGCAAGGTGCGGGCAGCCCAGGGCTGATGGGATGGGGGACAGGAGATGGGAACCCCAGCCTCTTGTGCCCTGATGCTTCTCCAACTCTTAAGTGTATGGGCACTCAGTACAGCTTTGCTAGATGGAGGAATGAATGAAAGAGTGAATGAATGAATGAGTCAGAATTTATCCAGCACCTATGGTGTGCTGAGAAGAAATCTAAATCCTATCCTTAAGATACTTAGTTTAAGCCAGCATGATTGCATACATACCTCTTAGTCCCAGAACTCTGAGAGGCTGAGGCAGGAGGATCACAAGCTCAAGTCCAGCCTGGATTACATAGTGAGTTAGTGAGTTCAGGGCCAATCTGAACTACATAGGAGACCCTGTCTCAAAATACAGGAATGAAGGGCAAAAGATGTAGCTTAGTGTGAAGGCCCTGGGTTCGATCCTCAGTATCACAAATAGGAAAAAAAAAATACTTAAATAGAGGTTAAACTCTTTCATTCAACAGAAGTATACTGAGGGGCTCCTAGAATCTGTGCTTGCATCTGTGCACAAAACAAAGTCTGAGACAGACAGTAAATGTAAGAAGTGCGTTATCAGTGCATTCACCGACAAGTGCTAGCTAGGGGGAGAAATGATGTGATTTTTAAGTGGGGTTAGTCAAGGAAGGATTTGCAGAGCCCAGGGTCTATGAACAGAGATTTGAAGGAGGTAAAGGGTATAAATTCAATTCTGAATCTCTATTACAAGACCCGAAAGGAGACTGCAAAAAAGAATGAAAACAACCCACAGTGCCAAGGGATTCCATGGGATCAGGTGGTCTCTGGAAAGGCTGGGGACCACAGGGTCCCCTGATCCTGTTTTTCAGAGAAGCCAGGATTGGGCTTGAGGGCATGTAGTATCCTAGTGAACATGAGTCCCCACTTGTGTCCCTGTGTATGTGTGTGGGTGGGGTGTATCTTGGGGCAGGGTGTGTGTCGGGGGCTGTCACAGGCTGCCTGACCCCTGAAGCATGACAGTTTCAATAACATGACTCGGAAAGGTGGAAACTTTGAGGTCTTTTCCCCTCAGACTCCTGTGGGGTTTTTAGCACTGTGCCCTAACTGTCTTGTGATGAGCGATATCTGGTGGGCAGCGGGTCCTGTGAGGCAGGTGGCCCGGATGCCCATCAGCACCCTACCTCCCGCCCCCAGGCTTGGCCTGCCTCCACATCGCTACCCTGCAGAGGAACCAGCCACTCATGGAGCTGCTACTGCAGAATGGGGCTGACATCGATGCCCAGGTGAGGTAGCCCAGCACCCAGGTGCCCTCCCCTCTGCAGTGACAGGCCTGAGCCACTGCCCCTGGGGCCTTGCTGACATCCTGTCCCCCCCAGGAGGGCACCAGTGGGAAGACAGCCCTGCACCTGGCCGTGGAAACCCAGGAGCGGGGTCTGGTGCAATTCCTGCTGCAGGCGGGTGCCCAAGTGGATGCCCGCATGCTCAACGGCTGCACACCGCTGCACCTGGCAGCTGGCCGTGGCCTGGGCAGCATCTCCTACACGCTGTGCCAGGCTGGTGCCGACACCCTGCTGCTGAACGTGGAGGACGAGACACCCCAGGACCTGGCTGAGGATGTAAGAGGCGTGTGTTCTGCCCTGTTCGGTGGGCATGGCTGAGGCAGGCACTGGGACTGTCATAGGCAGGACAGGGAGTTAGGAGTCTGCAGTGTAACCAGGGCTCACCACTTAGCACCACAGCACCCTGCCCACCTCAGCCCTGCGCTGAACCCGTTTTGTAGTTTGGCAGGACCAGAGCCCACACTGGGACATCTTCAAGGGCACTGCAGCTAGGGAATGGGGAGAGGCAAGTGTGTGCTGAGCCCTGTGGGGGTGGAGCTTACAGGAAACTGGAGCCATGGGCCTAAGGTTGCCACCTGGCTTCAGCTGCACCTATGGAGGATGAGCGTACTGAGGTTTCCAGCTCTTGGATTTTTTTAGGTGAAACCCAGATTTCCTGTTCAGTCTTTCCTATTTTTAAGTGTCCGGTACAGCCAGCCATGGTGGTGGATACCTGTAATCTCAGTTCTCTGGGAGGCTGAGGCAGGTGGATCTCAAGTTCCAGCCCACCCCAGGCAACTTAATGATTTAGGGAGACCTTGATTCGAAAAAATAAGTTTTAAAAAGGGATGGGGATGTAGTTCATTGTGAAGGCCCTGGGATCAATCCCCAGTATCACAAAAAGGAAAAAGAAAAAAAAAAGGTTCCAAATATTTTGTGGACTCCCTTCTCCCATCCCCCAGTAACAGCCACAAACAGGCGCACAGGCTGGGCCACTTCTCTTGTCTTAGCTATTCCTCCATAGATTACTTTCCTGGAACCTCAGGGCCCTGCCTGGCCCACAGCCTATGATTTGGGAATGACTGGGAATGGTGGTGAAGATGTGTTCCCTGATGTCCCTCAGCTCTGGGGGCAGGGATGGCCTAGCGGTTTCCCCATGTCCCCACCTCTGCAGCTGCTCCCGGTAGCCCTGACCTTGCTGCCTTCCGTTCTCCTCAGCCGCTCACTCTCCTGCCCTTCGATGATCTGAAGATCTCAGGGAAGCCACTGCTGTGTGCCGACTGAAGCCGGGTAGGGCTGGGAGCCTGAGGGCCACACCTGCTGCAGCCTGGACCCAGGCTGGCTGCCCTTCTGGTGTCCTAGGGACTGAGGCCCAAGCCTAGGGCAGGACAGTCCCGAGTTGAGAGGAGGAGTCTGGAAGGAGAGCTCCTGGTGGACTGGACGCCCAAAGCCCAAGGTGTCCTGGTGAAGCCTGTGTGCCCCTTGGAGATGGCAGGGGCTGTCATTTCTACCAACATCGACCACCCTGCGGGTGCCATCTGGGGAGAAGGCCTGGCTGCTCCCAAGTGAGAAGACACTGAAACAGCAAAGCAGGGCCCCCAGGGGTCCCACATTCCTGCTGTCGAGAATTCAAACCTGGCGCAGGTGGTGGCGCAGGCCTGTATTCCCAGCTACTAGACAGGCTGAGGCAAAAGGATCATAAGTTCAAGACCTGCCTGGGCACTTTAGTGAGACCCTGTCTCAAAATAAAAAAGGACTGGGCTGTAGCTCAGGGGTAGATCGCCTCTGAGTTGGACCCCCAGTATTGGAAAAAAAAAAAAATGAAAACACTGTTGTCTAAAGACTTCACACAGAGGGCCCTGTACGGAGCCTTTGGGAGCGGGACACGCAGTAATGACACTAAAATATTAGCAAAGACTTGAAAGCATTTCCCTTCTAGTGTTGTTTGTGTGTGTACCTAGGCAGGCTGCCCTGTGACCTCATGGCCCCTGAGTAGGGTAGGGCCCTACTGGTTGGGGTGTTGGTTGGAGGGAGGGAAGGGAATGGGAGACAGCCCCAGAGGAGGGGTTCCTGCCCAGCGGGCAGCAGAGACTGTGTCTTTTTACACCTCCTCTCTGTTCTTGCCACTCGGACCCTGCTGGTCAGTCCTGTGCTGGTGACCCTGGGCACTTGGGGTCCAGCAGACGCAACGGCCTTTACCATCCTGAACTTCAACATCAATGGCAGCTTTCGAAGGGCGCCATTAAAGGACACTGGTGGGAGGGGACCGTGGGTGGGGTACTCCGTGGAGTGTGCCCCAATGGAACCCAGGGCAGTAGTGCCTGCGGAGCTTCGAAGCTCACGGGGACGCAGGGTCAGGACTGCTAGTCGGGCTAGAAAAGGACTTTTCAGCCACCGAAGAGCAGTTGTGGAGAGGCTGGGGTGAGGAGTCCGGCGTCCCCTGCCGTGCCACCTCCGGGCCGCGCGGAGGCGCTGTGGCGTCAATGGGCACCCGGGCTAGGGCGGGCGCACAAGGCTTCAGTTGCTTCTCGAGCCGGTGGCAGCGGCGGCGGTAGCTCAGAGAGCGGAGGGAGCACAGCCGGGGACCCCACGGTCCGGCCATGAACACCAGGTGGGGGCCCGGCGTGGCGGGCACGTGATCGCGCCTGGGCCACGTGACAAGGCAGGGGTCCGCGGTGCGGGGTGGGGGTCCCCGCGCCAGGCCAGCCCGCGTGGCGCTGCCCGGAGCCGAGGGGACATGGCCCGCGTGAGCTGGACCGCTAGGAATGTCGGCAGGGCAGGGATGGGGCGCCGGGGACTGCGTTCGGGGCGGACGCGGGGGAGGGGCACAGCGCCGCAGGACAGAGGGGACCTGTGTGGCTGGCGGCCGCGGGCGGGACAGAGGGGACCTGTGTGGCCCTAGAGAGAGAGGACTTTGTCCGCCTGCGGGCGGAGGCTGCCGTCCCCCTCCCTCCGTCCCCGGGCCCCCGCCTGAGCCCTGCTCCCCCGGCCCGCAGGTGGTGGGCGGTGGTGGTGCTGGCGGCGCTGCCCTCCCTGGGCGCCGGTGGGGACCCCGAGGCCCCCCCGGAGTCGTGGACGCAGCTGTGGCTCTTCCGCTTCCTGGTGAACGTCGCGGGCTACGCTACCATCCTGGTCCCTGGCTACCTCCTGGTGCGGTACTTCAGACGGATCAACTACCTGGAGACAGGTGTTCGGGGCGGGTCAGGCCGGAGTGGGACCTGGACAGAGCCGGGCGGGGCTGCGCAGGGGCTTCCGAGCTGACTTTGCTGCCTTCTTCAGGCAGGGGTGTCTTCTTCCCCCTGGTGAGGGCCTGTGTGTTTGGCAATGAGCCCAAGGCCTCCGATGAGGTCCCCCTGGCCCCCCGGACGGAGCCGGCAGAAACCACCCCGACTCGGCAGGCCCTGAAACTGCTCTTCTGTGCAGTGGGGCTGCAGGTATGTAGCAAGCTTGGCCCTCGTCCTGCGTAGGGCCTCGGTGGGCAGGAACCCTGGAGCCCAAGGATTTGCTGGTCAGCGTTCTACTGTTCCTCCTTCTCTTCCCAGGGACAAACACACCCAGTCTTGAGGAAGTCTTCTTTCCTCTTTCCCCTAGTGAGTGACTGGTACTGAAGGTTAACTACACGTGATCGCTTCACCGTACCTGGTGCTGCGGAGGGCCTGTATCTTAGGTTTTTCTGATTTCTATAGTGCCGGACTGTTACCACACTTTCCTCCTGCACCGTTGTGTCTCATGCACAGATAAAATTTGGGGGAGCTATTCATTACCCCGTGTTTGAGGGACGCTAAGATGCTTACCACACAGCCCTGTGGAGTGAGTGTGGAGGTACCAGTCCCCCTTGTATCCACGTTGAATGTGCTTCTGGATTGGTTGGAAGCCAGAAAACACTTCGGATGAAGGTAGCTCTCAGTACCCATAGTGTGGACAGAGACTGGTCTGAGCAGCCCAGTGCATGTGTTAATTGTGTTTTCCCCATACTTGATTCCCTCCAGTGGGCCCTTCACTTGGGGGAGGAAACTTACGCTACAGAAGAACAAAATCATACATAACATGTATTGCTCTGAACCATCCTGAGGAAGAGGGCAGTTGTGACCTACTTTTGTCTGCCTCTCTCTTCCCTTGCTTACTGTGTCCTGTCCCCACTATCCACCATGCAGGTGTCCTATCTGACTTGGGGTGTGCTGCAGGAAAGAGTGATGACCCGAAGTTATGGGGCCACAGCCACATCACCTGGAGAGCGCTTCACAGACTCACAGTTCCTGGTGCTGATGAATCGAGTGCTGGCATTCATAGTGGCAGGCCTCACCTGTGTCCTCTGCAAGCAGCCGCGACATGGGGCGCCCATGTACCGGTACTCCTATGCCAGCCTGTCCAATATACTAAGCAGCTGGTTCCAGTACGAGGCTCTCAAGTTTGTCAGCTTCCCCACACAGGTGTTGGCCAAGGCCTCCAAAGTGATCCCTGTCATGCTGATGGGGAAGCTGGTGTCCAAGCGCAGCTACGAGCACTGGGAATACCTGACTGCCGGCCTCATCTCCGTTGGGGTCAGCATGTTCCTGCTGTCTAGTGGCCCTGAGCCCCGCAGCTCCCCAGCCACCACACTCTCCGGCCTCATCTTACTGACAGGCTATATCGTCTGTGACAGCTTCACTTCTAACTGGCAGGACACTTTGTTTGCTTACAAGATGTCATCTGTACAGATGATGTTTGGGGTCAACTGCTTCTCCTGCGTCCTCACAGTGATCTCCCTCCTACAGCAGGGGGCTCTCCTGGAGGGGACCCGCTTCATGGGGCGGCACAGCGAGTTTGCAGCCCATGCCCTCCTGCTCTCCATCTGTTCTGCCTTTGGCCAACTCTTCATCTTCTACACCATCAGCCAGTTTGGGGCAACTGTCTTCACCATCATCATGACGCTCCGCCAGGCCATTGCCATTCTCCTCTCCTGCCTGCTCTATGGCCACACTGTCACTGTGGTGGGTGGGCTGGGGGTGGCAGTGGTGTTCGCTGCCCTCCTGCTCAGAGTCTATGCTCGGGGCCGGCTAAAGCAGCGGGGAAAGAAGGCTGTGCCTGTTGAGTCCCCTGTACAGATGGTTTGACGGGCCAAGGGTTAAGTGACAGGATTATCATGTGGCCATTTCTCTGGCCTCTCCCACTCTAGCTTCAGAGGCCCTGGCTCCAGGGTAAATGGTTCAGTATCAGGCTGGCTCTGCAAGTGGGGTGGGAGCCAGGAGGCGGCCTCCCTTGCCTTAAGCCACCCATGCCACGTCTGCCCCAGGTAGGTGCCCCGTGGTACTTTCCAGGTCAAGTGTGGGCCAGCCATGGGCTCTGCTGCCTGCCCTCACCAGTGCTGGTCCCCACCTAGCTACCTTCCTTTCAGACCCCACCTGACCTGCATTTCTTACTCAGTGAGAAAAGCACAACTCTAAATGCTGCTTCCCAGGGGTAGTTCTCTGAGGACGGTGCTGTGCTGGGGAGGGGTGGGAGCCCTGCCCAGTGCTTGCTGCTGTGCCCCTGGGCTGAGGCTCTGCCCAAGGCAGGTGCAGGTTTTGGTACTTTGGAAATGTCACTTTTTGCTCTTATAATTTTATTAAACCGCTGCAACAGATGTGGCCCCATGTTTTGGTTGCCTGGAGGGGACAAGGGCAGTGTTAACTCAAGGCAGCTAATATAACCAGTGTGCCTTCCATACTAGCAGTTGGCTTGTCCAGAAAGAACCCACTTTCCCTTGCTGTGCTCAGAAAAGCGAGGTACACTTAGGAGTAAGCAGTGAAAGGAGAGCAGAACTGTATAAAACTGCATCTTCTTTATTTCACATACTTTAATTTCAGAACAAGATAAACAAAAAATAAGATCACAATACACAACATCCAACCCTGCTGTCAAATTATGGAGGGGACAGGGCTTAAGGCCCTTGCTTCCTGCTTTCAACACAGGGCAGGAGAAACCACTAGACATCAGCGGAGGGAGCGAGGTGGGACAGGGCCACTCAGGCTGCTGGGGAGCAGTGGGGACACTATACAGAGGGCACAGGTTTCCTTCCGTGGAAGTTCCTCCTAATCAACTTCTTCCATCCGAGACGCATCCTCATCCCCTTCAAGGGGCGGGATCTCATCAGGAACAGCAGCACTGGGCTCCTCCGCAGTCACCTCATCCTCGTCGATGCCTGTGCAACAGAGAAAGCTCGTAAGAACTCCAAGTGATGGTGTGAGACCCACACGCCTCTGGGCAGCCCTGCAGCTCCCACTTACCCAGGCCCAGCTTGATCATGCGGTAGATGCGGTTGGAGTGGGTCTGGGGGTCCTCCAAGGAGAAGCCGGAAGACAGCAGTGCAGTCTCGAACAGCAGCACCACCAGGTCCTTGACAGCCTTGTCGTTCTTGTCAGCTTCAGCCTTCTGCCGCAGCGTCTCCACAATGGGGTGGTCAGGGTTGATCTCCAGGTGCTTCTTGGCCATCATGTAACCCATGGTAGAGTTGTCGCGGAGGGCCTGAGCCTTCATTATCCGCTCCATGTTGGCTGTCCAACCATAGGTGCTAGTCACGATGCAGCAGGGTGAAGACACAAGCCTATTGGAGATTGTCACCTGGGGACAGTCGCAGAAACCTTACTTTTAGCAGGACAGCACATACCTAGTCCCAGCTACCGAAGGAGACTGAGAGCAAAGGATCTTTGAAGCCCAGGAGTTTGAGGCCAACCTGGGCAAACCCGCGCCAATGTGTTTCAATCCGGAAATAAGACACCTTAGGTTAGGGTTAGATCACATGACTGCTTACAGGAGTGGTGAGAACAAAGGGACTTAAAATTCCTACTCCTGCAAGAAGCTGAAATAATGCCTCAGAAGCTGACTGACACCTTGGGCAATCTGATGAGGGAGCAGCCCTAGAGGTAACAATCCCAGAACAGCTCACCTTCTCAACCTTCTTATCCAAGATTTCCTTCATGAGTTTGCACAGGTTCTCAAACTTGGCCTTGCTCTCCTCCATCTTTTTCTTCTCCTCCTCATCCTCAGGCAGCTCCAGGCCTTCCTTGGTCACAGAGACCAGGCTCTTCCCATCAAACTCCTTGAGCTGCTGCACGCAGTACTCGTCAATGGGCTCGGTCATGTATACCACCTCAAAGCCCCGTTTCCGCACGCGCTCCACAAAGGCAGAGTTGGCCACCTGTTCCTTGCTCTCACCTGAGGGGTTAGCAAATGGGACTCAGGCACTGAAAGGCCTCACCCTGCTAGCCCCACCCTGCTCACCAAGGCAGCCTTGCTCAGACCCAGTGGGATGGATGTACCAGTGATGTAGTAGATGGATTTCTGCGTCTCCTTCATGCGAGACACATACTCAGACAGGGATGTCATCTCATCTCCAGACTGAGAGGTATGATAGCGCAGCAGCTCAGAAAGGCGTCGCCTGTTAGTGGAGTCCTCATGGATTCCAAGCTTTAAAGGGGAAAAAAATCATCCATAAGAAATACACCTCATTTATTGAGCAAGTGGTCAAAGGGACTATTAAGTGTATTTGCCTCCCTACCTTTAGATTTTTTGAGAATGCCTCATAGAACTTCTTATAATTCTCTTTGTCTTCTGCCAACTCAGAGAAAAGCTCAAGGCATTTCTTAACAATGTTTTTGCGGATGACTTTCAAGATCTTACTCTGTTGGAGCATTTCTCGGGAGATGTTCAGGGGTAGATCCTCGGAGTCAACCACACCACGGATAAAATCTGAAACCAACCAGAGCACAAAGTTCAGTAAAAGGAGCAGGACCAGATGTGGCCACCCAGCTCCAAACACAAGACATTGTGCTCGCCTGTCTTCACTTGCTATGTCTCAAGACTTTACTCCTAGGAGAATGCTCCAGAGCTCAACGCCCACTGCCCCAGGCTCAGAAAACTCACTTAGGTACTCAGGGATCAATTCATCACAACTGTCCATGATGAACACACGACGGACATAGAGTTTGATGTTGTTCTTCTTCTTCTTGTTCTCGAATAGGTCAAAAGGAGCCCTCCGAGGAATGAATAACAATGCCCTGAATTCCAGTTGACCTTCCACAGAGAAGTGCTGAAAGAAACCCAAGAAGATAAATGAAACAGCCATACATTTCAGGGACAAAAATGTGATAGAACAATGACCCTCCTCTTCCTAGCACAAGGGACAAACACTAGGGCAGTTCACAAAACAGAAACTGTACTTTAAGGTCCCAAACCAACCCAGACTGGTTCAGGCTATATATAATTCTTAGATGAACTCAACAGTAGGTTGTATCAGAGCTCTACATGTGTCAGACTGCCAGAGGCACCAGACTACCCAGGTTTCTACCAGGACAAAGTCAAAGTCACTGACTAGGGAGAGGTCAGACATCCTTCACTGTGGCATGGTCACTAGGACATGAACTCATGGAGGGGCTCCACATCTTTCACAGTTCTCAACCACCAACCAGTTAAAGCAAGGTCTACGTCTTGTCTCCGACCTGACATCTAACACTTCTCTCACCTTGACTGCCAGGTGGTCTTCCCAGTCATTGGTGAGGCTCTTATAGAACTCTCCATACTCCTCCTGAGTGATGTCATCAGGGTTTCTGGTCCAAATGGGCTTAGTTTTGTTCAATTCTTCGTGATCGATGTATTTCTCCTTAATCTTCTTGGTTTTCTTTTTCTTATCTTTACCAGTGTCATCCTCCTCATCTGAGCCCACATCTTCAATTTTGGGTTTCTCCTCATCATCCTTATCTTCCTCTTTCTCGCCTTTTTCTTCCTCTGCCTCATCATCACTGATTTCCTTCTCTCGTTCCTTCTCCAACTAAAATATCAAATACAACAGTTAACTTTATAGAGAACATGACATTAGGGAAGCAGGAATGGCAGGTGCCACATGCAGAAGGGCTACAACACATACTCACATAAAGTGTGATGGGATAGCCTATGAACTGTGAGTGCTTCTTTACCACCTCTTTGACCCGCCTCTCCTCCAAGTACTCTGTCTGGTCTTCTTTGAGGTGGAGGATCACCTTGGTGCCTCGGCCAATGGGCTCCCCTAGAAATAGCCAACTGTGATTAAGAGTATAGACATAACATGAAAAGTGCAACTCTAGTTAAGTCTTACAAATAGGATGCTTGTAACTTCTATTTGCTCCCCCAGAGGACCCTAAACCGCTACATGGGGAAGCCAACTCACCATGGTCAGCACGGACAGTGAACGATCCCCCAGCAGAAGACTCCCAGGCATACTGCTCGTCATCATTGTGCTTTGTGATCACGACAACTTTCTCTGCCACCAAATAGGCAGAATAAAATCCAACACCAAACTGCCCAATCATGGAAATGTCTGCACCAGCCTACCAAAGAGTTTTAGAACGTCAGACAGTTTTTATACACAGCCCAAGCCAGAAATTCCAATGAACCCATGTGCACAGATGAAACAGCACGTACCTGAAGAGCCTCCATGAATGCTTTTGTGCCAGACTTGGCAATTGTTCCCAAGTTGTTTATGAGGTCAGCTTTGGTCATGCCAATGCCTGTGTCCACCAAAGTCAGCGTGCGCTCCTGAGGGTTGGGGATGATGTCAATCTTCAGCTCTTTGCCACTGTCCAATTTGGAAGGGTCTGTCAGGCTTTCATAGCGGATCTTGTCCAAGGCCTGTAAATATAAACCACTACTCACATCTGTTTTTTAAATAGCCCCTCTCCTCATCGAAAGAAAACCTTGTGGTTTTCTGTTCCCAAATAGCCTCAACTCTCATTGTACCATAAGGTTTAAGAACGAGTCACAATATCCCATTTATCTGTAACAGAGCTCTTCCCCTTTCAAAGATGGCCACAAGAGTTAAAGCCCATCTTTTTGGAACTGCTTCCTTACCCATTTTAACAGCAGCCCCAACAAATACTGTCACCTGTTCTGTCTTCAGCAGTATGGAGGAAAAAAAAAAGCAAAATAAAACCCAAACACTCCAGGAGGGAAAACCGGAGCACTCACATCAGAAGCATTAGAGATCAACTCCCGTAGGAAAATTTCCTTGTTGGAGTAGAAGGTATTAATGATGAGAGACATGAGCTGGGCAATTTCTGCCTGAAAGGCAAAAGTCTCCACCTCCTCCTCTCCATGGTGCACCTCCTCAGGCATCTAAAGGACACAAGTACAAAGGAACTGTTAAAAATCTGAAGTTCACCTCAGTTTCAATTAAGACCTTAGAGATAGCACTTGAACAGCTTTAGCTGAGTACGATCCTCTCCCAAGAGACCAAAACATCTCGAGAGACTTTACGCTTCACACTAAATGGGAAACCAATTCACAAATGAAGAAAAACCTAATGCATCCTTAAAGGCATCCCAGGGTCCAGAAATGAGTAATGAAAACCTCAGCATCCCTCAGTACAACCCGGGCACCTAAAGAACCTCAGATGAAACCTACACTCTGCTACATTCGCCAACCACTTACTAGGCGCTTAGGTAATAGAAAAACACCTATTTAACGAAAACTCCGGGTGTTTAACTGCGCCCCCTTAGGTATCCAAGTCCACTGAGGATGCCGCCTTGCCCAGCAAGGCCAGGCGAGCCCGACAAGGGCGGGGACCACCCAAGAGGCAGTTAACCCGGGACAAAGAACTGGCAAGGCAGAAGCTCCACTGCGACCCCTTCGTGCAAGGGAAACCCAGGGAAGATGGTAGCCGAGCCCCATCACACCGGCCCAAGGCGTCTGCGGGAACAGCGAGGGGGCGCCGCGTGTACCCTCCCTCTCATTGCCCCAGCATCCGGGCATTGGGGCGGGGCGCCAGGCTCCAGAAGCTTCCAGAACAATCTCAGCCGCCGAGGAGGGGGGAAGGGATCATGCATCTGTCGAGCCCGCCTCCCCCGCGCATCCTCACGCCCGCGGGCGCGGTGGCCTCGCTGGAAACCGCGCGGACACAACTCCCAAAAAAAGCACACGGCGCAAGGCCAGTTCGGCGGCCGCGCTGAGTCACCGAGCACCGCGGCCCCCGTAGCCGCGCCCGGAAGTGGAGGCCAACATGGCAGCGTCCGGGCAGCTCGGCCACCACGTGCGGCCGTTCCTTGTCCCGGCCTCCGGGGCAGCGCCGCCCGACACACCGAACTCCAAGGTCACGCTCGGGGCCCGCACGTGCCGTCCCACCCCAGGGCCCGCAGACCCGACTCCCGCAAGCCAACGGTGGGACGCTCAATGCCCAGCAGAGGAAACGAAAGCCCACGAGAACCTCGAAGGAGAGGCCCAGGCCGGCGAGGCCCTACCTTGACCGCAAAAAATTAGAATATAAGGCGGTAAGTCTGCTCGGACAGTATCCGACGAGGTGGCAAACCCGTGCTGCGCGGGGGTGACTCAAGAGAGCTGCTTGCGCCCCCAGCTGCCCTATATAGGGCGGAGCACTGCCCGGCGCCCGGACCTGGATTCCTCCGCCTTAAAGGAGGCGCAAAGAGCCCGCACCTGCTCCGCCCGCCCACCTTAACGTCATGCACCGAGTCGAGGTGGGGAGTCCTAAGCACCCCACTCTTGCCAGTAGCGGGGTCGGCGGCGGGGCCTCGCGCACAGTGGCTCTGATTCACAGCCCCATCTGCGCATGTAGCACGACCGCGGATTAAGGAGCGGGAGGAGTCGCGAGGGGGGAGTAAAGTGTGGTCTACAGTCGAGGACATTTGCTTCCCCTCAAATTTAGGTGTCTGGGGCCCCTAACGGAGCAGAGACGGCCACTACTTAGCCAGCCGCCCCAGGTCCCATCCTCCGAGTTCGCCTTGCAACCCACACATTCCGATCGCCGACCCCGCCCCGGATGGCAGTGCGGGACCGGCGTGGTGGGGAGGGCTACGGGACTCTTTGCCGGGGCGGCGGAAGGGGCGGCGGTGCTTCGGCCTTCCAGCAGGTTCCAGGCGCCTCTGGGGCCCCGCCTCTCGCAGCCCCCGCCCTCCCTAGAGGCTCCGCCTCCGCTGCGGCCGAGCGGAACGTCTGGGCGGCAGTGTTCAGGTGCTCTGCTCTCTGTGCCCTGGGCTCGCCAGCTTTCCTCGCGCGACCTCGGGCTCGGGGTCGGGATGGAGCAGGGGCCCGGCCGCCCTCCGGGAAGTGCAGGAAGACCTGGCCGGTGGTTCTCCAGCCTCGGCGGAAGGGGCGCTGCGCGCCCATTCGGGTCCCCGACACGCCTTCCCGCATCCTCTTGAGTCGCATCCTCCAGGCCCAGACGACGGTCATCTCTAAGAACGGGCCCTCGCAGCCCTGCGCACGGGGTTTTCTACCTGCCCTTTCCATCCAGCCCCCCAGTACTGGGAAGGGCTCGCCCAGAGCCTGGGGTCGGTTTTCCCGCCCCGACCCGCCTTGGTCATGGCCGAAACCTGGGAACAAAGGCGGGCCCTTGCCCTTGCCCGCTTACTTCGCGACCCCTTTTCCGCGGCCTGGGCGAAGTCAGTGTTGTGGAGAGGGTCCTGCGTGCTTTTCCTGTCCCCATGCCAAGGCGGAAGCGGCACCCTGTCCTCCAAGCATAAGGGGCGCAGTTCAGTGAAGCTCTGCGTCCTGCGCTCTGGGCCCGCAGTCTGCGCACTGCTGGCTCAACACGTGCCAGGCCTGGGTTCCGACGTCCAGGGGGAGAATGCGAATGCGCAACTTGTCTCCTGTGAGCCGGTGAAAGTGAGCCTTTGGGTTTTTTGTTTGTTTTGTTTTGTTTTTCTTTTTGTACGTGGAATTGGAACTCACGACCGCATGCTTGCCAGGCTGCTGAGCTAAATCTCCAGCACCTGGGGGTTTAATAAACAGGAAAACCATGGCTTCAGTGTCTACCTACCTGCTCCAGAGGTGGAAAGGAGCTCCCAGGACCAGAGAAGACAGGCTTCCCGAAGACTTTCTCAACTGGGAAAATCCCCAGTCTTGCAGGAGTGTAGAAATTGCTTTTTCAGGGCCAGTGATACAGCTCAGCGGCACAGCACTCTGGCAAGCACGAGGTCCTAAGTTCAATTTCCGATACCAAAAAAAGAAACTGCTTTTTCTCATCCTGGCACAATGGCACGTGCCTGTAATCCCAGGCCTTGGGAGGCTGATGCAGGATAGCTAGCTATAGGTTTGAGGCCAGCTTAGGCTACATAGTGACTTAAAGGTGAGCTTGAACTAAATGTAAATAGCAGGACCCTGCCTCAAAAAACAAAAGGAAAACCCAGAATATTAAAATAAAGGGCCAGTGATAGCTCAGTGATAGTATTATCAACAGTCAAGCTACGTAGAAATATTATGAAGGGCTAGTTCCTTCAGGGAGCAATACAGATGATGAAAACACATTACAACTGAGACCAGAGGTGCATCTGTTAGAGGTCAGGCCTCAAGATGAGGACAAAAATTAAAAACACAAAACAAAAGAAAAAAAACGACCTACAAGCCTCCTGAGAGATAAACAATACATTAACAGTCACCCCAGTGGGTGGCTGAAACCCTGACTGATCTCTTCCTAAAAGACCCTGATTTTTTCCAGGCACACTTGATATGTGAACACTTCCCTCACTGGATTAATATTACTTAAATGGCTAAACTTGTAATCTTACTGATGAGTAGCTTTGTCCCCTGTTGTACCCACTTGTAATTTTACATTCATCTCATGATTTTGCACCCACCTTGTGATTTTGCTCTATAAAACTTCCTTTGTAAAGTACGCTTTACAGCAACACATTTTGCACCGTCCTTCCTGTCTCTCCCAGGAGCTGTCTCAATAAAATTTTTTTTCTTTTTTTTTTTTTTTTTTTTTTAGGTACAGAGGATTGAACTCATGACCTTGTGCTTGCTAGGCAGGCGCTTGTGCCACTGAGCTAAACCTCTGGCCATAAAAACTTTCCTATTCTTAACCTCCATTGTTCCTTAGAATTCATTCTTCGATATTGAGAGAAACACAAACTCGGCATACCCGGCATCTAGCAGGGAGTTACATTTGTTTACCCTCTATCAGTAGGATGCTTTTAGGCACAATCCCCAGTAGGGGGAGAATGGTTCCATTCTTTTGGAGGAAGCCTTCCCCAAGACCTTGCCTGTGCCCGGAAGCTACATCCTTTAGCTCCACCGCAAGCCCCGCTGGAGTGCCGGCTGCAGCAGGCCCAGTGTGAACCTGGGAGTCCGGAGAAGCATCAGGTGCCCAGCTCAGCCCAGGGAAGGAGTAGGCTGAGAGCCATGGCGGGAGGGGCACAGAGACCCCAGCGGGACCATGGCTCAGGAACCCCAGAACCTAGTTCCCAGCAGCTCTACAACCATCACATTCCCATAATAAGCCCCAGTCGGGGCTTCTGAGACGCAGGGTAACATTGCTGTTGGAGGGGGTCCCACTGAATCGGGTTAACAAAGCTGGTCTGCAGCTGGTGGACCGAGTACTTGCTTTTTTCTTTCTTTCTTTCTTTCTTTCTTTTTTATGGCCCATGGATGGAGGGTTTTTTTGTTTTTTGTTTTTTGTTTTTGTGGCACCAGGGATCAAACTCACAACCTCATGCCTACCAGACAGGCGCTTAAGCCACTGAGCCAAACTCCTGGTCCTAGTTTTTTGAGGAAGGGTCACACTGTGTAGGCCGACCTTGTGCTCGAGTTGTAGCCCAAGCTGGCCTTGCACTCAAAACGCTCCTCCTGCCTCAGCCTCGCAAGTGCTGGGATTAAAGGCATGCGCCACCACGCCAGGCTTGCTTAGTTTCTTGATAGACATCATATAGCTTGCAAACTAGTATCTACTACTCTTCTCTTACTTTTTATGGAAAAGATTTGCAGACCCCTGAGCTAGCTAAAGTTAAGTGGTTTTATTTTGTGGGGGGAGACGAAGGGATTGAGACGGGGTCTTACTCTGTGATTCAGATTGGCTTTGAACTCACCATATAACCCAGATTGGCCTCAAACTCTAGATCTTTCTGCTTCAGCCTGTTGAGTGCTGGCATTACACGTGTTTGCTGCCATGGTAGGCTGCCGAGTGAAATCTTGTGAAGGCCTAGGGGCATCAGGATGTCTGGGGTTGTATAAGTAGGAATGTAGCTATTATCTGTCAGTGCTGGGGATCAAACCCAGGGTCTATGCATGCATGGCAGGCAAGCACTGTACCACTGTGTACACCCCAGCCCCTGCCCAGTCCTTAACTCCTGCATTCTGCAGGGAACACCCTGAACCCACACCTCCCCCACTGTGACCCCAATGCTCAGAGGACCAATGGACAGCTGGTAGGTCGACACTGCCAGAATACACCCCACCTCTTCTCCCATTTCACATTCCAGCAGGACACGAGATTAAGTCTTACACAACTTTTCCTCACTTTGTTACTTGTACATTTTTGTTTTTGTTTTGATGCCACAGCAAATGGAAAATTTTATTTCATTTTCTGTTTTCCAGGGAGTTTAAAATGCAATTGACTTTTTGTTTATTGATCCAGCAATTTAAAACCTCATTTTTCATGTGTCTGTCTATTTCTTGGCTTTCTAGGTACAACCATATCATCTGAGAATGAGAGTTGAGTTTCTCCCTTTCTGGTTCTGTTTCTTGCTTCTTGCACCAACTTGCTAAGACCTGCAGAACAGTGAGGTGTGGGCGTGGTGACTCTGAGCACTCTTATTCCTGGTCACAAATGCAACTCTTCTGACATTGCACCACTAAACATAATACTCACCCTTTCATTTCCTCACTTGGTATGTGTTTTAATAGAAGTATTTACATTTTATGCATCTATAGAGAATATTTCTTAAAATTAATGTTTATACAATTAATGTATTAATAGACTTTCTAATATTAGACCAACATGACCTGTTTGAGGTTTTTTAGAAGTCACCCCCAAGAAATCACTCATGGCTGTTATTTTCCATATGAAGACATTTCAACTAAGGATTCTGATTTTTGAAATGGTTTTCTACCTCTCATTGGGTCAATTTGGTTTAATTTAAATTTTTTTCAACCAGACATGGAGGCACACACCTATAATCTCAGCACTCTGGGTGGCTGAGGCAGGAGAATTGCAAGTTCAATTCTAGCCTGGGCAATTTAGAGACTTGGAAGATCTTGTCTCAAAATAAAAAATAAAGGCTGGCATTTTAGATTGGTATGAAGGCCCTGCATTCAATCCCCAGTACTAAAATGAATAAATAAATAAAGTTTACTGATTCTTTTTTTTTTTTTTTTGCGGCACCGGGGATCGAACTCACAACCTCGCACCTACCAAGGCAGGTGCTTAAGCTGCTGAGCCAAACTCCCAGCCCTGGTTTTTTGAGGCAGGGTCGCACTATGTAGCTCAGGCCGGCCTTGCGTTTGTGTTGTAGCCCAAGCTGGCCTCGAACTCACAACACACTGCCTACCTCAGCCTCCTGAGTGCTGGGATTATAGGTGTGCGCCACCATGCCCGGCTAAGTTTACTGATTCTTATGGTATTCTTCTTTGATCAATTTGAAAGTGGCTTAATGTCTTCATTATCCGCTAACTATATTGTAGACACACAAAACAGCAACTTGGAGGCTGTACTCTGGAAAGGGGGTGGCTGGAGGCTGGAGGCCAGGCTGGGTGGGAGGTGGGCTGAGCTCTGTATGGGCGAGGGTGGAATGTGGGAGCAGTGGGTCTAGGCATCATCAAGCTGATGGCTGGAGTCACAGGCAATACCAGGATTACTCGGCTGTGTGGTGACAAGAGAGCCAAAGCTATGACCTAAGCCAGCCCAAGTTGTACTCTGGCATCTTTGTCATCTACTCTATTAATACACATACTACTGTGTCTCCTTTTCCAAGGGCACAGGGAGGTGACCATGTCCTGCCTGCCTGCCTGCCGCTGCTACCCACCTTGAGTGTGCCCTCCTCCTGCCACCTGGCTGTCAGCCATCCCTTTGGTCCTGGGCAGTGGCCGCAGTCCCAGACCCATTTCGAGCAAGAAGGGAAAATGTGAGCCTGAGTCGCTCTGTCCCAGAGCAGTTATAGTCAGAGGCAGAGGCTATAAACAGTTGTGAACTACTTAACGTTTTGGCTGCCACCTGTCCAGTCCCACTGTGCCTTCTCCACATGCAGGTCCTGCACTCTGCTAAGCTGTTCACTGGGGACCTGGCACCTGCTCAGCCCACTTCTGTCGTGGATTGACAACTGGTGGTCAGCTTGTAACACCAGCTGAACTGAATCAGCATGGTGCTGGGTGTGGATGGCCCACCTGAGGAGTGTTGCCAACAGCATAAAAAATGAGAACTGGAGCCAGGCATGATGGTGCACGCCTGTAATCCCAGCACTCTGGAGGCTGAGGCAGGAGGATCATTGTGAGTTCGAGACCAGCCTGGGCTACAAAGTGAGTTCAAGGCCAGCCTGAACTGCATAGTGAGACCCTGTCTCAAAAAATAGGGCCGGGGATTTAGTTCAGTGGCTTAAGTGCCTGCCTGGCAGGCACGAGGTTGTGAGTTCTATCCTCAGTACCAAAAAAAAAAAAAAAAGACAGGAGGTTGTGAGTGCTGCAGGTAGCAGCAGTAACACCAGTTTCACCTGGCAGTCTGATCCCAGAAATCAACATTCCGGGAGATGCAGGCTCTCTGGGGACTCGGGCAGAGATGACCCTTGGAGGACAGTGCACCAGGCATGTGTTCAGGCCCTTGTATCCTCTATCTCCTCCCTGCCCGAGCGTGTGTGTGTGTGTGTGTGTGTGTGTGTGTAACCTACCAGGTGCTCCGCCGTTCACAGCATTGACCCTTTTGTCCCCTCATCCTGCATCTTCTGCAGTATAGCAGCTGTCAATGCAGCCAGAGCCTTGTATGGTCACTGGGAGATCAGGTGGGGCTAAGTGTGTGACACAGCACAAGAGCGGTGGGAAGCAGAATTATTATTCACTTCCCAATCTCAAGCAGGAGGGTGGGTGTTACCAGTGCCACTGCTTCACACACAAGCGGCCTAGCTCAAGGTGACCTGGACACATGGCCAGCGGGGGAAGTCTGATACATGGTACAGTCCCCACCAGCCAGACGCCAGGCTGGGTGACGTCACCCTCCCCTCCCCCACCCTACATGCAAACTGGAAATGGCTGGGCTGGGATTGGTTCTGGAAGCTGCCAGGGCTGGGGGTGGGAGAGGAGAGTAACTGGCCTCACGGGAGACCCCAGGATGCTTAGGCTCATCCTAGCAACTGGGTGCTGTGTGGCTCTGGGGTCTCATCTGCACCCAAGTTCTGCAGACAACCTTGATTTCCCTACCAGGTCCATGCTTGCCCTGTCACCTCCACCCAAAGGAGCCAGGGCCACAGAGGACCAATGTGTCCAGGTTCCAGCAGCTGGGGTGTGGGCATGAAGGACACAAGTCACAATCTTGGGGGCCTCTGGGAGAGGGCAGCTGTGGAGGGCGGGGATGGGTCTTCCCCTGCCCAGCACAGGGCACTATGCTGCAGGCTGGGGAGACCATGACACATGGCACCATGGGGTAGGGACAGGGCTCTGCCATCTCCATGCTCCATGCCAACTTGCCCTGGAACCACACAGCCTCCAGGCTCCAGGTGGGCACTGCTAACCTGGCCAGGCCTGCTCAGATGGCTGACCACCTGCAGAATCTGGCTGTCAGGTGGGCCAGCTGTCTCTCTAAAGTGATTCTGCATTTTTCTCCTCACATTCATCTTAAATCGCTATTCTTAACAGAGCAGTCTGGGTTTTTTTCAAGAATTAGGGTTCAGTGGGGCATGGTGGCACATGCCTGTAATCCCAGCACTGGGGAGGATGAGGCAGGAGGATCATCATGAGTTCCAGACCAGCCTGGGCTACAAAGTGAGTTTAAGGCCAGTCTGAACTGCATAGTGAGACCCTGTCTCAAAAAATAGGGCTCAGGATTTAGCTCAGTGGGTTAAGCACCTGCCTGGCAAGCACGAGATTGTGAGTTCGATCCCCCATACCAAAAAAAAAAAAAAAAAGAATTAAGGTTCTTCTGTTGCCCCCACCCCTTATGCCTGTCTTCATCATTTTCTTTCCATCCTCTCCTCAAAGACTCATTCTAATTTATTCTAAGTTATAGGTCAGACCTGAGGCTTCAATTGTTTTCAAGAATGGTTGCTGCAGCCAAGTGTGGTAGCGCATGCCTGTAATCCCAGCACTTGGTAGACTGAGGCAGGAGGATTGCTACAAGTTCAAGGCCAGCCTGGACTACACAGCAAGACCCTGTCTCAAAACAAAACAAAACAAAACAAAACAAAACAAGGGCCAGGGATTTAGCTCTGTGGCACAAGTGCCTGCATGGTAAGTGCAAGGCTGTGAGTTTGATCCCTGGTACTGGGGGGTGGGGGAGGGAAGTGGGGTGGGGGAGGGAAGTGGAGGGGTGGGGGAGAACCAAAAAAAACCACAATGGCTGCTGATCTTATTGGATTCTCAAGGTTTTTTTTTCCTTCAGTTTTTTTGAGACTGAGTCTTGCCATGTAGTTCAGGCAGCCTTGAATTTACTATGTAGCCCAGGTTGGCCTCAGCCTCCTGAGTGCTGGAATTATAGGCATGAGCCACCATGTCTGGATTTTGTTTGTTTGGTTTTTTTTTAGTTGTACCCACAGCCCTTAATAAAAAAATTTGAAATGCTGTCTCTCTAGCTCTCTAAATTGCCTAGGATGGGATTTAATTTGTGATCCTGCTGCCTCAGTCTCTCAGAATGCTGGAATTACAGGTGCCTCAGTGTTTCAAGACTGCTAAAGGCCAGATTTGGTGACGCATGCCTGTAATCCCAGCACTTGGAAGGCTGAGTCAGGAGGATAACCCATAAATTCAAGACCAGCCTGGGCTACACAGAGAGTTCAAGGCCAGCCTGGGTTATGTAGTGAAACTGTCTCCAAAAAACAAAACAAAGAAACAAAAAAGAGTGCTCAAATCCCAATATTTCCCCCAAAAAGACTAAAAAAGTCAATGTGGACAGGGGTCCAGGTCCCTCCATGAGAGGCCAAGGCAGGTGGACCCTCAGTCCACTGTGCAGCACCCCCTTGTGCTCAGGAGTCATTGTGCATCTGGGTGACAGAAACCCACAAGATTTTTGGCATCTGCACTAAAAAGACTTGGAGTCATTTTTTCAACACCAATTTAAGCATGGAAACAAAAAAATTAACTAAGCTTTTCTTCCTTCAAATCACTGAGGGGTTGACAGTAATCTACATCTGGGAGCCCAGACAATGAGTGCCACGTGGCCAGAGCTGGGAGATGAAGGCGGTGGAGGGACAAGTGTCACCTGGACACAAGCAGATGCCAGGCAGCCAACATTCCAAGTCACTCCAAGGCCAAGAATTCAATAAAGCACAAATCGTCACCTCAGAAACGTGATAGTCCTGTAGCTAAGATAAGTGCATGATTGAAGATAAGTGACAACACTGAAGGAAGTTCTGGGCTGCAGAAGAGGACATGGTGCAGACAGGCCATGGCTAGGAGAGGGACAGGAGCCACTCGGAGACGGCAGCAGGTGCTGGGCAGAGGGACCCCACACCCCTTGGCTTTCAGATTATTCTTATGGCCTGCTGAGGCATGGGGTCAGGTGACCTAAAGGATCTTGGGGAGAATGCAGCCCTGTCAGTGGCTGGTGCCGAGGAGCGCGGGGTTTGGGGACCATGGGAAGGCAGGGAGGCTGTGGCTGGGCAGGGGAGGCGGTGGTGCTCAGCCCCAGCCTTCATCTGTCGCAGAGGCTGGAGGAAAAGCCCCAGACTACAGATTTTGAATGAGGTGGCCCTGTCCCCACCTCAGATACATGCTCTGGCCTGACAAATGAGCACCTGGGCTTTGGTCAGACACGATGGTGCATTTAACTACTTACCAAGGCTTGACCTCATCAAAGGGACTGAAAATGAGCTAACAGCACTCACTGGGGTATAAGCCAGCAATTAAATTCCTATCAGTAAAGAAGCCCCAAGCCAGGTGTGGCACATGGTTAGAAACCCAGCACTCAAGCTAGGCATGGTGGTGTGTGTCTGTAATCCCAGCACTCGGGAGGCTGAGGCAGGAGGATAGCTGAGAGTTCGAGACCAGCTTGGGTTACAAAGTGAGCTCAAAGTGAACTGCACAGTGGGACCCTGTCTCAAAAACACAACAAACAAACAAACAAAACAAAACCCAGCACTGAAGAGGCTGAGACAGGAGGATCACAGAAAGCTGGAGGGCAGTCTGGGCTACACAGGTAGTGCAAGGCCAATCTGAACTACATCCCAAGATCCTGAGAACAAAAAAGGAAGTCCCAACAGAGGTGCCAGCTTGAGTGTGATCTGTTGGTCAGGGACCAGGGAACAAGATGCCAGCTGGGCACAGGGTATACCTCCTCCTGGGGGGTGGGCACTGGGGGCACCAGAGCAGCAGCTCCGACCTCCTTGCAGGTCATTGTTCCTGGGCTCTCTCAAAGTCCTGTGTCATCCCAACCCCCTCGGACAGAGCTGGCAAAGAAGGTCCCGCCTCCACAGGGACACATAGGCCCCTTGTTCCCTGGGAAACCTGGCAGGCCAGGTGCCAGGCAGGGAGAACCCTCAGGCCTTAGTCTCTTCCTGCTCAGTGATGTGGAGCCCAGCCAGCAGCTGGGTGGAGCTGGCCCGTTTTGCAAAGCTCATTCCACCGACCAGGGACAGAGTTGGGGGTGGGGTGGAGACAAAGGGAAAATGGGGAGTCATCTCCATCCCCAACCTATGAAAGAGGAAATGTTGAAGCAAAGAAAAACGTGGCCTTCCTCTATCTGGGCCACGGCCTGAGTCCTGGCTCCAGGCCTGTCCTCCCCTGCAGTCTCAGCAGGGGGCACTGCAGCCCACTGGAGCCTAAGCAGTACCTGCCCACTCCCAGATCCAGGCCCACCCTGGCCAACTTCATGCTGGATCAGTTTCAAGCTGGATCCGTCTGCCTGTGTTCCACCCTCTTCTCTAAGCCACCAAGCCCTGGCCAGAAAACATGGGGAGCCATGGAGAAAAAAAAAAAAAAGGTTTATTTAATCAGAGAGCCTCAGAAGGCACCTGGCTTGTGTCGAGTATAAAAAAGGCAATAAAATGGCAACTATACAGGGCGCATGATGGGTAGGGACAGGACAAGGGCAGAAAAGGAGGGGAAATCTGAGATCAGACCATACAAAGGTCAGTCCTGGCCCCCAGCCACCTGTGACGCAGGCAGATGAATGGACAGTCACAAAACACACGCGTGCAACTGCAGGGCCCACGCCTCTCCCATCAGAGCCATCAGTCAGAGTCCACGCCCCCTGGGACTCTCAGTGCACATCCTTGATGTCCACTGGCTTGGACCCCCTACCCAGGTCTGGCCAGCCGAGCCCTGCACAGAAGAAAGCAGGAGTTGGCAGAAGAGGAGACCTGCAGACACGCCGAGTGTCCCCAGCAGAAGATGAGGGGCAGGAGGTGGGCGGGCCATGTGGTCCTCAGTCCATCGATGTCACACAATGGCCCGGAACAGGAAGGAGAAGACGGCCCCTAGCGCCAAGCCCAGGCACAGGAAGAAGGCCATAATGGCACCTGCTGTCTCTGCATCAGCTGGCTTTACTTTCCTGGAGAAGGAAGGGTGACACTTCCTGAGGACCGGCCGGAACCTGACCGGGACATCTGAGTGCCTGATCCTGCTGACCACCAACCTGTCCTGAAACTGGCCTGCCACTCCCTTGGCGGGCAGGTCTTCCCCATAGCAAGCCTGAGCCCCACAAGGGATGCCCCTGGCCTGGGGCAGCTCCTTTCACTCTCTCTAGTTCTGCCAAGGTCCCAAGGTGCTCCAGGCCTGGCCCCGCCTCGTACACTTACTTGGGCCCGAAGCACATGCAGAGGCTGGCAAGGTAGCCATTGGAAAAGGCGAAGGCGGCCATGAAGAGGATGTACCAGGCGTCGTGCTCGAAGAACACACTCATGTAGTGGCGCGGCTTGACATTGCACAGCAGCAGGAGAGGCACGAACACCAGCCGGGCCACCACCAGGCTGGGCAGCCAGCGGCTGTCCTTCCCCGGCTGTGGGCACAGGCGCGGCCTCGTTAGGGCCCTCTGGCTACACAGGAATTGTCTGAACTTTTAAGATAGTCTGCTGCTGGACGTGATGGTGCATGCCTGTCACCCCAGGCACTCAGGAGGCAGAGGTAGGAGGACCACAAGGCCATCCTGTGCAATTTAGCAAGACTCTGTCTCAGAATAAATAAGGATTCACTCTGGGAGGCTGAGGCAGGAGGGTGGGAAAGCTTGAGCTCATGCCAGGCAATTTAGCGAGATCATGTCTTAATGTAAAAATAAATAATAATAATAATAGTAATAATAAATAAAAGGGCTGGGAGATGCAGCTCAATGGGGGAAGCATTTGCCTAATATCATGTATAAAGTCCTGGGTTCAATTTCCAGTGCTTCCAAAAAAAAAAAAGGGTCCCCCACCACTCATTCTTGGGCTCCCTGTTCCAGGCCTCAGTCTAGACCCCTCTTCCCACAGAGGCCCGGGCCACTCCCCACTCACCCACATGAAGACGGCTGTGAGGCTCCGGCCCAGCCAGTCAAAGATATTGAAGACCAGGAAACAGGACACAGGGATGAAGTAGTCCCCTGAATGGAAGGGAGAAGCAGCTTGGTGCCTGAACCTCCCCGGCTCAGTGTCCCCAAGTGCACAGTGAAGAGGGCGCTTCCGGCCCTGGGAAGGTGCAGCCGGCTTCTCTCCACCCCACGCCCAGTCCTGTGTGGGGCTCCCTGTCCCATCCTGGAAACCCGGGCACGCTCACTCCAGGGGCCGTCGCCTGCAATGCTGGACTTGACATCTGCGGTCACAGCGGGAAACAGCCCGATGGTGATGGTGAAGATGAAGCAGACAGAGAGGGCCAGGACTGAGATCTGGAGGGAGGAGAGGAGCGGTCTCAGCCACAGCTCTGCGTCTCCACAGTAGCTGTCACGAGGGAGCCGAGAACACACCACACACACCACACACACACACACACGCGCACACACACACACCCACCCCACCAGGGAGCGCCCAGGCTCAGGTCAGAAGGGAGCAGGCAGAAGAGGGCGGGTGACCACAGTGGGGAGAAGGCAGGAGGGGACAGGGGGAACACCTGGCTGCTTACATTCTTCAGGATTTCCCTGATGGAGGGACTTTTGCCTGTGGGCTGGGAGCTGGGCGCCGAGACTACAGGCTCCTCCTTGCCTGCACGTGGCTCCTCTCCCGGCGGGTGAGAGGCTGTGGAAGGATCTGCATTGCAGACAGGACAGAGCAACAGGGTCGGCCTTAACCCGGCCACAGTCATCTTAACAACTCTCCCAGAACTTCCGACCCCTTGCCAGGAGGCGCCAAGAACAAGGGGCATGTTACGGAAATTGCTCACCAGTGCCTTTGGTCCAAAGGCTCACCTAGGGTCCGCCCACCACCCCAGGCTGTCCTCCCAGCCCTTACTTCTTGCTGTCCCCTACTCAGCCCTGTTCCCTCTGTCCTCTCCTGGCTCACGGCTGCAGCTAAGATGGTGCACCCATCTGTGTCCCCTCTGCTCCTGCTGCCCTCACCCAGCGTGCCACCCAACCCAGCCTCCTCAGGCCCAAGACCTTTACTGATGAGGTCCAGCTTGGTCTCTTGCTCTCCTGGGCCCTCGAGCTTAAGCTGCTGGTAGTAGCGGTAGAACTCCTATTAAGCAAAGGAGGCAGGAAGGCAGCGTCAGAGGCATTGCCAGCACTCCAGCCTCCCCCAGGAGGGTCCAGAACCCTGGGCCCCTCGTCCCCATCCCTAAACCCCAGCTTCCTTCTTTGCTCACCAGCCGAGGCAGGGCCAGGTAGCAGATGATGGCCAACACGATCACCACACAAGCTGTGATGAAGTAGCCAAAGGCACTTTCCGACAGCTCTGAGCCAGCTGGGGGGGCAGTGTCCGGGATCAGAGCCAGTCCATCGCCTTCCCTCCACATCCCATCCAGGGTGACAGGCAGGGGACAGAACTTACTAGCAATGGCGCAGATCATAGCCACAGAGGCAAAGAAGCCCGCCAGGCCCTGGCCACTCATGATGGGGGCCGTGTAGCTGGCAGGCAGGAGGCCGGCAAGGCCGAAGAGACTCCCTTGCAAAATGGCACCGAATGCTGGGGATAGACAGGGTGAGTGTGTCAGCCAGGATCCCCAGGAGTCCTGATGGCCCCGGTCCAGGCTGCTCAGGCCTCTGGGTTGTCTCCATCCCCAGTGTCTTCCCAGCCCGACCCAACCTACAATTGATGAGCATGATCTTGATCATGGTGAAAACGAAGAAGGGCAGAGGATCCATCTGCACCTTCACCAAGATGGCAGTGACCAGGAACACCAGCAGGATGGCCACCAGGCTGCCCAGGATCCGCACGGACTGGGGGATCCTGCAGAGGGAGAGGCCGAGGAGGGGTGAGGACTGGCAGGCCAGGCCCCGGAGGGCACAGGAGGCGGAGTGGCTGCGCTCACCTCTGGTGCAGGAAGGAGTTGAGGCAGGTGAAGAGCAGCAGAGGCAGCATGGCACACAGGGTCATGACGTTGTTGAAGATGGCGCTGAGGGAGTTTCGCTCCAGCACGGGCGCCTCGGAGGAGGCCAAGGCTTGAATGTCCTTGCTCAGCTCGGTAGTGGCTGAGGACACATTCTGGGATACTTCCACGCGTTTTGTGAAATACTATGGGGGTTCAGGAAGGAGCGTTGGCACCTTGGGCTTCTCCTGGCACCCAGGAGACATGGCCCCCCCCACTCCCCAGCTGGTCCCCAGTCTCACCATAGTGGCTGTCATGAAGAAATTCCAGGGGAGGAGTGTCCCCAGGCCCAGCACGAAGAAGATAAGCCAGACGGCTTTGTATCTGGGACAGGAGGAAAGAAAGGCCAAGTCACCCACTGTCCACCCTCCTTCCCTGCCCTTGGTTCCCCAGTTGGCCCAGGACACAGGGCAGCCGTGCCCACATCCTCCCATGGGATGCGTGTGTGCAGGTCCTAGCACAGGGCACAGGGCACAGGATGAGCTGGAGGAAAAGGGGCCAGGGACACAGGACCTCGGTTCTCAGCCTTGGGGGGACACTGTAGGCTGGGGACCAGGGTGACCTTCATTCAGGAGATACCCTGTAACTCTGAGGGCCTGGGGGGTTGTGAATGACAGCAGTCACCGGGTAGTGAGGATGACTGGGAAGGAACTCTGTGTGGGCTCCCTGAGGTGGCTCTGAGGTTGAGAAGCCCCCAGCAGCTCTGGGTCCAGTGGGGTGGAAGGATGGGGTGACTCAAGGAACCTGGAAAGTGAGGAGGCCTCACTGATTTCTCCTGGTTCAGTTAGGACCGCCTGTATAGGTCACTGTGCCCAGGGCAGGGTGGGAGGTCTGGAGCCATGCGGGGCCACTGGATGCTATCTGGGTCCAGTGTAAATGCGGGCCACCCAGTTCCTGTTCCCTAGTGGGCCAGAGACTTGGTCTCCCCCAGCACAGTCTCCACATGTGGCTGCCACAGCCTCCCCAAGGCAGTGAGGAGCCTGGTCTGGCTAGGATGTGGGCGCCTGGACCATCAGGCCTCACGAAGGGAGGGGCTGGGTCAGTGCCCGATGGGCGCACCCCAAAGACTTCATAGATCCTCCTGGGGGTAAAGACTCCAAGGGCCAGAATGCAGGCACAACTCCCAGGCAAGGTCACCTGGGATACAGGGTCAGTGACAGCTGGGAAACTACAGCAGTCCAACTAGGTGGCAAAGAGGGGACCAGGTGTGGCAGCAGGCAATGTGGGAACAGAGGAGGCAGGGGGCGCCCCGGTCTGCATTGCTCAAACACCTTCCCCTCCAAACAGAACCTGTGAAGTGGACTTTTTTTTTTTTTAAAAATACTTGGCCTTAGCCAGGCGTGGTGGCGCACGCCTTTAATCCCAGCACTCAGGAGGCTGAGGTAGGTGGAGCGTTGTGAGTTCGAGGCCGGCTTGGGCTACAACGCGAGTGCAAGGCCGGCCTGAGCTACATAGTGCGACCCTGCCTCAAAAAACCAGGGCTGGGGAGTTTGGCTCAGCGGCTTAAGCGCCTGCCCTGGCAGGCGCAAGGTTGTGAGTTTAATCCCCAGTGCCGCAAACTTGCCTTGAACCCAGGGCCTTTGCATTGAACTACATCCCAAGCCCTTTTTAATTTTGAGGCAGAGTCTTGTTAAATCACTGCATTTCCCAGCTGGGGCTTGAATTTGCAATGCTGCCTCACCTTCCCAGAGCACTAGGATCATAGGCATTGTCCCCTAGGCCTGACTTACGTGGATATTCTTGCTTCTATTTTGCAGAAAGGGAAAAAGACTTCAGGGAGATCAAGCTAAAGGCTCCAGACCCCACAGCCAGGGATCCCTGGGAGCATGACACCAAGTGCACATGGGGCCCTGGGTTCCACCCCAGGCACACCATGGTGGTGGTGGGTCACATCTGCACCCGAGTTTCATAGCCTTTGGCGACAGAGGCAGTTAGCATGGGTGGGGCGGGAGGGGGGCGCTGAGCGGGCTTTGGGGCCTGAGGCAGTTGGAAGGACCAGGCCTGCCATGGCTTCATCAACTTTCTGGATCCCCGTTGGAGAATCTGAGTCAGTTCAGCCTCTCCCTCCAAAACACACATTCCTTGTCCTAACCGCAGGTCTGGCAGGAGGGCTTCTCAGACTTCAGGGCCGGGAAGGGGAGGAAAGTCCAGTCAAGGGCCAAGGTGACCCGGGGTCACCAGGGGTGGAGGCCTCCAGCAACCCTGAGAGACTGGGCAAGTCCCACCAGATGTGGTCTAAAATGCAGGGTGCTGCCAAATGTCTCCCCGAAGCGGAGATGGGAGGAGTCTACCTGGAGAGCAACACTGGAAACACTGACAGGCAGACAGGGACTGCTTCCACCCACCCTACCCTTCCTGGGGACAGCAGCCAGCACCCCGCAGAGGCATGCATGCTCCCCAATCTGACACAGACCTAATTGAGAGCCACCTGGCCAGAAGGCCAGTCAGCAGTGGCAGCCCCGACTCTCAAAGGTCACAGTCCCCAGAGCCTTGGAGATGCGTGCCCTGGAGTCCACCCCCAGCCCACCCTGGCCCCAGTACCTGTCTTGTGGCTTGTGATTGGTTGTCATGGTGCCAGCGTTCTGGGCTGTGCCTGGCAGACAGTAGCTCCCTCCTTGCGGTGCTGGCTGGGGACAGAGGCACAGTGAGGCCCTGCTTTTCACATCCCTGGCAGACGGAGAAGGAGGAGCAGGGCAGCAGGAGGAGGAGCCCAAGACCCCTGGGTCTTGCCCTTGGGGATCATACCAGAGGACCCCCGGCTGTCCCCCACCAGCCTGCCAGTCCTACGGCCCCTGCCCGCTCGGCCTCCACCTGGTTCTCAGTGTGGCCACTGCCACGCTATTTTTACCCAGCAGCAAAGCCGTTTAGAAGCTGGAAACAGAAGGGCGGAGAGCGGGAGAGGAGGAGGAGGGAGCAATTGGAGGGAGGGAGACAGACAGACAGGGAAGACAAGGAAGAGACAGAGAGTCAGAGAAGGCAGCGATCACAGGGAAGGAGGGACAGGACAGAGAGAAAGCAGCAAGGACAGAGCGCGGGGAAGGCGAGAGAGAAGGCACAAAGCAGGAAAGCACCAACCTCCCCACCTTCCCCAGCCCTGCACCTCCTCAGGCAGGCAGGCTCGGGGTGTCCATCCGCTTGGAGGTACGCGGACTCCAGCCGCACTACCTGGCCACTGTGATCCTTTATTTCCCACCACCGCGCCCGGGGCTTCCCAGTTCCTGACCGGTTTTCCAGGAAAACATTTCACAATGGACGTGGAGACACAGCCCTTCCCACAGCTCAGCCAGGTCCCTCCTCTGACCCCCCAGTTCTGGCCCGGGGTCATCCCTTCCCCTCCCCCCTAGTTCCTCTCTGACTTACTCCCGGCCCACTTATCCTCTTCCCCTTTCTGAGTGGCCTCGAAAGGAGACTGGAGGAGCAGAGCACTGGCCAGAGCCAGGGGCCCAAAGCCTCCAGCTCCTGCCTCAGTGTCCCTCTGTACTCCACAGGGGCGAGCGGAGACATTCCAGCTTCACCAGGTTAAACAGCACCCCGCCACCCGCATGCAGCACCCCATACTCACCAGCTACCTGGACTCTGAGGCAGAAGGGTGGGACGGAGGGGTCCCCAACAGTCCGTGGGGGGGCGGTCCTGGCACAGGGTCAGCAGGTCCTTGTCTGTGGGGTCCTGAGTGAGGGTCCAGAATGAGAAAGGTGGCATGAGGCACAAGAAAAGACCCATCAGGCCCCACAGGACCCCATCCTGAGAGGCCTCACACGAAGCCTGGGAGCACAGCATTGCGGAGATAAAGGATACACAGGGTCTGGGTGATAAGACAGCAGGGGGTCGGGGATGGGGCTTGGTGGTCAACACTCAGGTGCAGCACCTCGAGCAGGGGCACACACACTCGCGTGTGCACACACACACACACATACCCGCACCCCCTTGGTGGGCTTCTGCACCCCAGCCAGTCACCACTCCTCTGAAGCCCTCCATGGCAAATTCCAGACTCCCCATCCCTAGCTCCCCAGGGCCCCTTAGCAGACAGCAGGCTGCACCTTCCAACCCTGCCAGCCAGGCGCCCCCCAGCCAGCTGGGAGACCTCAATGGTGGAGGTCAAGCCCCTCTTTCCGGTACCCGGGCTTGGTCTGCAGCCCTGTTCCTTCCGCTCTCTGTGTCCTCCATCCCTTCCCGGGCACTGGGCACCTCCTGAGGGTCCTCTGCTCGGCCCACAGGCCAGCATCACTGGCTCCTGGATGTCCTACTCCTGCCCATTTTTGCCCAGCAGTGACCCGGGATCTGTACCAGCTGGAGTTTCTGGTGTCCTCTGGCCTGCCCTGGCCTGTCCCAACTGCTTACCTACGGCAGGCCAAGGCAGCCACCAAATCCAGCCCTCCCCTGCCCCAGGCTCCAGGCCACCCCTTCTGGACCCCAATGTCCACACAAACCTCAGCACCAAATCACAACTCCCCTGCCCGTGACCCCACACAGGGTCAGTCACTCACTACATGCGGAGCCCCTCTTCCCTCCTACCCCTGGAGCTAGTACCAGGCCAGGGAAGGCTCAGAGAGGTTGAGTCACTTGCCTAAGGTCACAAAGCTACTGAGCACGGACACAGGATTCAGACTCACACAGCTGGTTCTAGAGTAGTTCTGGGGAGAGGGGTGGTGGCAAAAAGTCTGCTTGCCAGCTAGCTCCACAGATTGGGCTGCCATGCAGGACTGGGTGTCAATTAAAGAGAAAAAGTAAGGCCAGGCCTGGTGACGCATGCCTGGAAATCTCAGCTACCATGGAGGCTCAGGCAAGAGGGTAGAAAGTTTGGGCCCGACCTGGATAACTCAGGGAGCCCCTGTCTCCAAATACAAAGTAAAAAGGGGGCTCGGAACACAGCTCAGTGTAAAAGCCCTAGGTTTAGTACTGCAAAGAATAATAAATAATACTAAAAAAAATAAATAAAAAGATTGGAGATGTAGCTCAGTCACTAGGTTCAATCTCCACTAGCATAAATAATAACGATATTAGTAATAATAAAATTAAATAAATACATAAAAAGGGCTGAGGCTGTAGCTCAGTGATTGAGTACCCCTGGGCTCCATCCCCAGTACCACAAAAACAAAACAAATGAGACACGAAGGTGGGTGCAGTCCCAGAGTGTCAGGAGCGTGGACCCGGGGTCTGGGGGTGGCCAGGTCGGGGTCCCGGGGGCGCGGGTGGAATCCATGCTGTTGCCCGGGAAGGAGCCGCGGTTCCTGACGGGTGCTGAGCAGCCCGGGCCGAATGCTGTGGGCTCCCCGATCGACCGGCCGCCGGCGCTCAACCCGCGCTCCCGGTCCCGTACCCTCGGCCGCCTTCTAGGCTCAGCGGGGCAACAGCGGGATCGAGGACAGCGGGCACTGGCCGGGGACCCCGCACCCCGGACGCGCGCCACGTGCTCCTGCCCGCGCTCGCTCGTGCCTCAGGGAAGCGGGGCCCCTGCCCGGTCCCCGCCGCCACCCGGTCCTAGCGGGTCGCCCCTCTGGTTCACCTGACCGTGCCACACCTGCCCGGCGACTCCTCCGCGGACCCGGCCTTCCACACTTCCCGCGCCGCGAAGTCCTCTCAGCCAGCCCTGCGCCCTTTCGCGCCGGTCCCGCCCCGGCCCCGCCTTGGTCCCGCCCCGCCAACCAGCAGGGGGCACTCAGTCCCCCAAGGGACACCCCGGGTCTTCCCCCTTCTCAGGAACGCCTCCCCACCTTCCGCCCCGGCCGCCAGCGTGCCCGCCGGCTTCCAGTTATCATGATCTCGCCCAGTCCGGGCACCCGACCTCTCCTTTCCCCAGTTCCTCCTTTTCCTGCCCTTTCTTTTTAGATCCCCCTTTCCCTTCCAGAAGGCTCTTGCACCCCTATCCCGCGGAGTCCCCCGACTTTACTCTGCGCCCTGTGTGGTGGGCTGTGCGTCCTAGACCCAGACAGATCATGGGACCCTCCCAGACACCCCACCACTCACACTCTACCACCAGGCCACCTGGGTGGGTGTGTGTGTGTGGGTGTGTGTGTGTGTGTGTGTGTGTAGGGAAAGAGACACTGCCCTGAAGCCCCCTCCTGGTTCAGCTTCCTACACCAGCACTTGGTAAAACCGAGGCACAGCTGGGGGTGGGCAGAGACAAGCCAAGAGGAGCCGACATCCAGTGTGGACCCTTTGTCCCCACCGCCTTGATGGTCATTGTGCACATCCTTGCAGCCTGGAGCAGGGAGGGTGGGCTGCTGAGGAGGGTTATCTCTGGAGGGACAAGATTCCATCCTGTGAGCCTGGCATGGTGGTGCAGACCTATAATCCCAGCACTCTCTGAGGCTGAGGCAGGAAGATGGCTCAGGGTCCAGTCTGGGCAACTTAGCAACTTAGTGAGACCCTGTCTCAAGAGAAAAAATAAAAGGGGCTGAGGATGCAGCTCAGTGAGAAGGCCCAGGATTCAATCCCCAATGCCACACAAAGAATCTTTTTTGTTAGGCTGTAAATTGTGAAAGGGGTTCCCCTTCCGGCAGCTCTTGTGCTAAACAATAACCCAAAATCTGCAGGGGTCCTCAGGAGAGAAAATCCTATGCAGGCTGCCTCCCCCACTCCAGCTACCTAAGGGCCTTGGCCTCTGGAGAAACCGCAGCTGCTAATTAACAATTAGCAGTAGGAGCAGCCTAGGGACATGGCATGAAGCCACACCCTGTCCCCACCAGGCCTGGGCCTCCACAGTGGGCTCTGCCCAGGCTACTCCAGGAGGGCTGTCCCCAACTTTCCAACTCCTACAGAGATGACACACAGCTTCTCCAGGTGCTAAGCAAACAGGGCAGGAAGACAGGTGTGGGTGGTATTTTTCTAGATGCTGCCCCTTGGTTTGTGAGTAGCCTCCTGTCTGTCGCCAGCACAGATTCCCGCTCTCCTGTTTTGTCTGATGTCTGGCTCTTCCTCTCCAAGTCCTCACCCGCCTCTGCCTTGCTCCCTGCCCCTCTCCCACCTTCCTTCCTGGCTCCGACCCTGTGGAGGTGGTGGACTGGTGCTCACAGAGATCTTCCAGGCACACCAGGCTGGTGGCCTTTGGTCCAAATTGTGTGCTCGGGGGCTGGTAGTGGAAGGAAGCCACAGGGTCAGGCAGACGGGGAGGCTGGTTCCCTGCCACTTGATGGATGGCAAGTGCCAAGCTTGTTGTTGTTGGAGAGAAGCCCACCTGGCACACACCAGGCCTGGCCCCCGCCAGCACCCACGGCCCTGGGCCGACTCCCAGGCATAACTGGGTGCTGGATGCCAGGGCCCTCTGCTGGACAGCATGGGAGCACAAACACACACAGACCTGTGCCTGGCATTCTCCTGCCCAGACCAGACAGTCTCTCCACCCTCACGCTGGTCTCCTGGGGGTTGTTACCGGGATGGCTCCCACACATTCTCAGTTGGATTTGTGATTGTACCACATGCCCTTGTGGCACTGCTGGAATGACGGACAACCAGGCTAGGTTTGGCCTGAAAAGCCAAATTGAAGGGGATGTCGGAAAAAACTCAGTGATCAAGATAAGATGTAAGGCTACGTGTTTTGTTTTTTGTTGCTTTATGGTGCTGGGGATCAAATTCAGGGTCGCCTACATGCTAGGAGTGATGT
Source organism: Dasyprocta punctata (assembly GCA_004363535.1). Lineage (NCBI taxonomy): Eukaryota > Metazoa > Chordata > Mammalia > Rodentia > Dasyproctidae > Dasyprocta > Dasyprocta punctata. The sequence goes on from RJWM01005741.1 coordinate 68,678, forward strand.
GTTCTCTCATTGAGCTACACGCTCAACCTTACTACAATGTTTAAAAAATCAAAATTAAATGGGGAGGATGGTGCAGGTCTATAGTCCCAGCTACTCCAGAGGCTGAGGCTACTCCACAAGTGCTAGGAAAGCCTGGGCTACCTAGTGAGTTCAAAGCCAGCCTGAACTGCATAGTGAGACCTTGTCTCAAAATAAATTAAATAAATAAATAAATAATCAAAGTTAAGTAGGGAAGGATGATGCAGGCCTGTTATCCAAGTTATTCCAGAAGCTGAGACAGGAGGATTATAGGCTGGGGCCAGTCTAATTTTAATTTTATTTTTTGTGGTACCGGGGATTGAATCCAGGATCTTCACTGAGCTATATCGCTAACCATCTTTAATTTTTTTTTTTTGAGGGTGGGTCTCAATAAATTGCTGAATTGTCCAGGCTGGGCTCAAATGTGCAACCCGCCTGCCTCAGCCTCCCACAGTGCTAGGATTACAGACATGTATCACCATGTTCAGCTGAACCTGAGTAATTTATCAAAATATACAAAGAGCTGGGAATGCAGTCCATTGGTAGACGTCCCTGGATTCGATCTCCAGTGTGAGGAGGTGTTAATGTACAGACCCGTGGTGCACACCCCATCGGAAATCTTAAATAGTAACAGATGTGCACACATAGGGGGTACTAGGTCAGAGTTCAAGCATTCTTTCCTTGCTCTTTAGGTCTGGGCCTGGTCTTCCGGTCTAATTGCTCAGGCCTCTGCCTGCTCCCCTCTGCTCTGGGTAAGTCTCTGACCTTGGGACCAAGTGTAGGTGCTGGAAGGGCAGTCATCTAACGTCACCTCCAGACTCCCTGACAACTGTCCTCTCTTGAAGAGACTGCGGGCACGGCCTCTTCGGATGACTCAGCGCCTAAGCCCGGCAACGGTCCCTGCCCGCGTGCGCCCGCGGGGCCGCGTGGGAACCTGGCGAGCCCCTCCCCTTCCCCCTCTGCCCCCTCCCACCTGCTGCGGCCTCGCGCTGGCGTCCGGGCCGGGGACAGACGCTTCCGCCCCACCCCCACCGCACCCCACCCCCACCCCCACCCCGCCTCCTCACCTCCGGGCCGCGGCCACAGCCATAGCCATGGCGAGGGGGACGGAGGCGCGCGCTGCCCGGCGAGGGGGGCTGCGACGGCGGGGACGCGGCCTCCTCTGCACCGGTGGGAGAAAAGGGGGAGCGGAGAGGAGGAGGTGGAGGAAGAGGAGGAGGGGAGGCCGCGACAAACCCAGGGGGCGTGGCCAGCTTGGCGGGGAAGGTGGAAGCGCCCCGGGGCCCGGGTTTTGGGGCGCAGGGACTCAGAACTTGGAGGGGGCTGGGCACGCGCCCTGGCCTTGCAGGACTCGGGAAGAAGCGGGTTGGCTCCCGTCGGCTCGGGTCGGGTGCGGGGGATGGGGGGGTCCCCTAAAGGGGCCTGTCCCACGCTGTCTCCTCCAGCCTGGATCCCCGGCCGGACCCGAAGCCTAGGATGACTGCTGGGAACCGCAGACAAACGATCCTGAGTCCGGGATGCAAATGTGTCCCCGTGCCTGTGGCCAGCCTCCGCCTCGGGCCCCCATGGGGAGGGCAATAAAGGATGGCGCCAATTATCAGGGCCCTTCATCCCTCCTGGGGAGCACCCTCCCACTTGTCCCCAGGGTCCCTTAGCAAACAGAATTGTCCTCCCCACCCTATAGCTGAGAGGTCCTCAAACTTGCTCAAAGACAAACATCCCCCCTCCCCCCAAGCCATCTGCTTCACTCCCAGACAGACCAGAGCTGTTAGTGGTCACTGAGCAGCACCGTTTCCCAACCGAGTCAGGCTTCCAGGTCTTAAGGGCTGAGCTGGAAATGGAAGGAGTGGCAAAAGGAAGGCTCCTATGGCCGGCTGTGGTGGTGCATCTAACCCCAGCATCCAGGAGGCTGAGGCAGGAGGATTGCCAATTCCAACTTCAAGGCCAGCCTGGGCTACATTGTGAGACCCTGTCTCAAAACAAACAAACAAAAAAAAGAAAAGGGTACCTTGTGGCTGGGTGCCCCCCTCCCTGCCAGCTCAAACTGTTGCTGGGCAGAAGTATGGGTGACAAGACTTTCAAAGGCACCCCAAGGATTCGCAGATATTTATTGAGCTGTCTTCCATGTCCTTGCTACTTGCTGGCCTTCGGGAGCAGGTTGGCCTCCAGGGGTCTTATTCTTTTAAGGTCAGTTTCAGGTCTGGAAGACAGTCTGGATTCAGATGTCCCTTCTGAGCTAAAATATCACTTATCCCCACATGAGGCATTGTCCGTCACTGAGCCTTGCCGTCTCTGTTGGAGGCCAGGTCCCTGTCACCTGAGGCCCTAGGCGGAGATTCAGGGAACCCTTTCGGGAGGGCCCCATTCACGCCCAGTGCCATGCTGGGCTGTGGCCATGTGGTGTCAGGACCAGCCCACTCCGGAGGGAAGTGCTTTGCCACCACGGCTGCCAGGAGCATGGCATCACTTTCGGGGGCCTCGCCTCTCCTTCCGCTCCTCAGGGTCCACTCTGGAGGCCTCCCTGGCGTCTTGTGGGTGTTGCTGGCTGAGGACGAGCAGCAGGCAGCCCAGCACAGCATCCCGCATGTCCTGTGAGCCCAGGCGTTGGGCCAGGCGGCGCAGCAGGGGCAGGAGGTGCTGACGGGCCAAGCGGGCAGCAGGCAGCAGCAGGCGGGACAGCAGTGTGCGCAACAGCAGTGGGAGCAGAGGGGCAGGCATGGCAGCCAGGTTCCTGTGAAGGCAGCACTGGCTCTAGGTCGGAACCCCTGCTCCAACCTCCCTGCAATTTAACCCCTTCTCCTAACCGCTCCTTGTGTTCACTGCCACCCTTCAGCCTCCTTCCTTCAACCTCCTCCTTCCAACCTCCTCCCTCAATCCAACAGAAGATTTCACCTTTTCCTTGGAGGCCCTTGATCCACCCAGACCTATCTGTACTCCCTGCCCTCCTATACCCTCATGGATCAGGGGCAGCTCTCACCCTTCAGAAAGGCTGCTCAGAGCCGTCTCTGGCTGGATTTGCTTGCAGTGGAGACAGCCTCACTACTAGATCCAACACAGGCCTGCCCCACCCAGTGTGGCCTGCCTGGGTGGGGGAACAATGGGGACAGCTGTGTTCCGGCACCTGGCATATCCAGGCGCGGGGGCAGCTGGCTGGTTGCCTTCCAGGCTGTGTGTGAGGGAACAGATGCAAAATTTCCTGACCAGTGTAGACCTCAAAGTTGGAACCTAGACCATGTTTTCAAATGTGGGACTTGAAGCCTGTTGACTCAGGACTCTGAACCCCTCATCTGGAGCCTCATCTCTGGGGACCTGGGAGGGAGAGTTGGAGAGGACAGTGTGTGACACCACACGTCCTGATCTCAAGTACCAACAGGCTGCAGCTGGATACACACGCCCCTAACATCAAGTGCGCAGCCATGCTCTCTGGGACAGGGCAGTGTGGGCACCGTCCGCCGCTGAGCCGGGCACAGCTGACACAGCTTGGGCATTCCCACACCTGGACAGGAAGGTGTCACCCAGCCTAAGATCCTCTTCTTTACCCACTTCCCCAGATGGACGGGGTCTCAGGAGGTAGCCAGGTACAGTGACGTGGACCTAAGCCTGGGTCTTGTTTTCGAACACTTCATTCTCCTACTTCAGATAATGCATTTTTAAATTTTATCTTTATTAGTACCTGTTTGCAGTACATAATGATCACATTCATTGCAGGGAGTTGGTACCCGTATACAACATCTTAATTCTTTTTACTTACCTTTCCCTTCTCCTCCTTCTTCCTCACTCCATAACTTGGTCCCCTTCCCATTTGCAAAATATCCAACTTCCTGTTTCCTGTTACCTGTCTTTTACTTCGCTATTTAAATTATTTATACTTTGGGTTTCTCATGTAAGAGAAACCATACCATATGTAAGTCTGATTTCTCTAACATTGTAGTCTCAAGGTGCATCCATTTTCCTACACAGGAAATGGGTTGAATCCCCGGCTTGCTGGACTCTGGTGAGAGAATGGTGTGCGATGTCCTTCAAACTTCAGAGCCTTGGGAAGGCGATCCTTTATCATCATCCGCCAGCACTGCCATTGACATCAGCGTCACCTCCAGTTATCATCAAGGGCCTTGGAGGTAGAATCTTCTGATGGTTTCCAGAGGAGGCTCAGGGGCCACATAAGCAACCCAGGGTGCTGCAGAATATAGACGGGACATGGGTGTGCCCATCCTGAGTTCATGTCTCACTAGTTTTCATCGCTACCTGGCAGGGAAGTAGTGATTACAATCATCCTGTAAGCATGGAAACTGAGCCCCAGAGTGATTGGGCCTCAGACCAAGTCACAGAGTAAGAAAATGGCCTAATCTCCCCCAGATCTGCCTTGTCCTCAGTTTTCCTGTTTCTCAAAATGGCAACTGTGTCTTTCTCCCAAATTTTGGAAATTATTCTGTATTCTTTTCCGCCAAATCTTCATGGTTCTACTTCCAAAATATCCAGAATTGACACCTGGGGTGTAGCTCAGAGGCAGAACACTTGCCTGGCATGTGGGAGGCCCTGGGTTTAATCTTCCGCCCTTAAAATGAAGACTCTCTCTCTCTCTTTTTTTGGGGGGGGCACTGGGAATCAAACTCACAACCTCGCGCCTGCCAGATAGGCACTTAAACCAGAACCAAACTCCCTAGTTTTTTTTGAGGCAGGGTTGCACTAAGTAGCTCAGGCTGGCCTTGCACTCACGTTGTAGCCCAGGCTGGCCTTGAACTCACAATGCTCCTCCTACCTCAGCCTCCCAAGTGCTGGAATTAAAGGTGAGCGCCACCACACCCAGATAGCAAAATTAAGACTCTTGCTGTGCTCGGTAGTACACATGTAGAATCTCAGCATTTGGGAGGCTGAAGCAGGAGGATCTGCCCCAGTCTGTGCTCCATGGAGTGTTCAAGGTCAGTCTACATCACACAGAAAGACCCCATCTCCAAAACAAAGCAATACACTGTGATTTCCCTGAAGTTCACATCAAATCATCAAACCTCAACTTGCAGGACTTTGAGGAAAGCACAGGTCATGTTCTTAGTTATTCTGAGAAAGAATTCAGGATCCAGTCCAATTTATAGATAGGTAAAACCTCAAAGATAATCTGATAATGAGTACATTATAGTTTCCCAATGAAACTTTTTTTTTTATCAGTACTAGAGATTGAATTCAGCACCTTCCACTCCCAGTTTTTTGTTTTTTTTTAAAAACTGTCTCACTAAGTCTCCCAGGCTGGCCTTAGACTTATGAACCTCCTGCATCACTCTCTCAAATAGCTGAAATTACAGACGTGTGCCACCATTCCCAGCTTCAAAAGACTTTAGAAAGTCTAGTCTGAGATTCCTTATTAAAAAGGCCATCAGCCGGGCATGGTGGCGCACGCCTTTAATCCCAGCACTTGGGAGGCTGAGGTAGGTGGAGCATTGAGTTCGAGGCCCGTTTGGGCTACAACGTGAGCGCAAGGCCGGCCTGAGCTACATAGTGCGACCCTGCCTCAAAAATCTAGGGCTGGGAGTTTGGCTCAGTGACTTTATCGCCTATCTGGCAGGCGTGAGGCTGGGAGTTCGATCCCCGTTGCCAAAAAAACCAAACAAACAAACAAAAAAAAAGTCCATCAGCAGTAGCCGGGCGTAGCGGCACACGTCTTTAATCCCAGTACTCAGGAGGCTGAGGTAGGAGAAGTGTCGTGAGTTTGAGGCCAGCTTGGGCTACAATGCAAGTGCAAGGCCAGCCTGAGCTACTTAGTGCGACCCTGCCTCAAAAAACTAGGGCTGGGAGTAACAAAAAAGGGAATGGAGGATGTAACTCAATGGTAGAGCACTTGCCTACAATGCCGAACCAGCATACACAAAGAAGAAAAGCAAGCAAGCAAGCAAGCAAGCATTTTGAAGGTTTAAGTGAATTCTTTTTTTGTGTGTTTCTTTTTTGAGACAGTGTCTTCCTATATCATTTGGTCTGACCTCAAACTCATGACGGTCCTCCTGCCACTACATCTGGTGATTTAGGTGAATTTTTCCTGAGATTCCCAAAATATATTGAGGTTCCTGGGTCTGTCAAGAAGTGACATTTCTTACCTATCTGTAAGGCAACTATGATGGCACCAGAAGTGGAGTCATTGCTGCCACTATACCTGACATGTGACTCAGAAGCCCTTGGAACTGATTTGTGGAAAAAGTGTAGCAAGATTTGGAGACATGGGCTGGAGAAACCCTGAAATGCTGTAAACTGAGCATGATGGGAAATTCCAGGGGGAGCTGAGAAGATCAGAATGCTAAGAACTCAGAAAGAAAAGGATGTGCTCCAGAGGTTTTAGATGGGAACAGGACTCCAGTGGGAATTGGATTGTTACATTCTGGAAGTGAACTTACTCATAATTTGTCCATGTCCTGAGATTTTACCAGAGGCTGAATGTAAAGGTGGTGGACTGATATGTGATGTAGCTCAGTGATAGAGCATTTTCTCAGCACACACAATGCCCTGAATTTGGTCCCTATTACTGCAGGAAAGAAAAATAAAATAAAAGTGGTGGCCTGATTTCTTCCTTCCTAATCTAGAAGAAGAAATTTCAAAGTAGCCCAATATTCAGGGTGTAGCATGGATAACGCTGACTGCTTTAGGTTTATCATGAGAATCAGAAGCAAAAAGCAGAGTAGAAAGATTTTAAAAAAAAACTTTCATTTTGGCTACAAGACACACATTTATAAAGCTGGGGCTGAGGCAGACGTGGTTGCTGAAAGAGGTCCATACCGTAAAAAGGCAATTGACTATTTTGCACTGGAACAAGAAGAAAGATGCCTTGAGGACATTCTCCAAATCAGCAAAAGGGCACCCACTGTAGGCTCAAGAATGTTAAAGTATTGATTATTCATTTGAGAAAATAAACTCCTGGGCCCCTTGCCCGAGAAAGGCTGCTAAGAGAATTTGTTATCTGAAGTTTATTTCACTGTGTTCAGCCATCAAGGCACTCAGAAACTGCTACAGTTGAAGTCCCAGGGGGACAGGCTACTGCTTGCACTGGCAACATGCATTGGCATCATCTATGTGATCTTGGTTTTGCAGGTATGCAGAATGCAAGAAATCACAAGGGCTTCCAGTACCATTTCAAAAGAAGGCTCTGGGAGGGCAGGCGTTGTGTCATAGGCTTGGAGACCCTGACAGAAGCCCCTGAGATGGTAATGTGTCAAGCTGTGAGAGTGAAGCCAAAGCTACAGTGGAGATCCCAGGGAGTCAGAGATGTCAGGAGTGTGGAATACCTGCTGAGGAAAGCCACAAGCAATGAGCAAAGCCATCCTGAGAGAGGAACCATGTGGACTGCAATCTGCGATGCCATAGAGTTGGTGTTGCCCATGAACTTTGGAGGTCATATCTCATCACCCTGTGCCCTGGGTGCAGACACGGAGATGTGGAAGTTAATGTTTGACTTGGTAGGTTTCAGTCTTTCTGTGATTATGTTTGTTTTCTATCCTGCTATTTCTCCCTTTTTGAATGGGAATATTTCCCTTGTGCCATTTTATCTTGTGAGTGTGAAACTTGCTGTTTGCTTTTTTTTTTTTTGGCACCAGGGATCAAACTCACAACCTCATGCCTGCCAGGCAGGCACTCATACCACTGAGCTAAATCCCTAGCACCATTTTTTGAGACAAGGTCTTATTATGCAGTTCAAGCTGGCCTTGAACTCACTTTGTACCCCAGGCTGGTCTCAAACTCACAATGATTCTCCTGCCTCAGCCTCCTGAGTGCTGGGATTAAAGGCATGTACCACCATACCTGGCTTTTGCTTTTTGATTTTTATAGGGGTTCACAGCTAAGAGTTTGCCTTTAGTCTCAGAGGAGACTTTGGACTTGGATTTTTGAGCAATGCTGAAACTTTGTTGAAGAAATTAGTGTATTTTTGGTCACATGAAGGATAGACACCTCATGTTAGGTGGAATTATGACCTTGTTATTATCTCTATTTGGAGATTAAGTATGGTTTAAGGAGAAGTGTTTAGGTGTCAAGTTGACAAGGGATGGAATTGGGATAGTTAACCTTGATTGTCAACTTGGTTTGAGAGACACCTAGGAAACTAGTAAAACACACTTCTGGGTGTGTCTGGGTGGGTGGGTCATGAGGGTGTGACCTCAGGGATTATATTGGTCCCTGTCCCCTTCCTGTTAGAAGCCCTTTTTTTCTTCAGTGGCATGAGTTGGGCAGTTTTCCTCTACCATTCCCTTCTGCCACGATGTTTCTGCCTTGGAGCCAGCTAACCATGGACTGAAGCCTCTAAATCTGTGAGCCAAAACAAACCTCTCCCCTAAATTGTTTATGACAGGTGTTTCTGCTCCTTTAACAGAACTCTGACTATGTACAAGAACCATGTATATAAGGTAAGAGGCTACTGCTCCTTCCCACCCCCGGGGTTTGTCTTGACTCTGTAAGGTCAACCTTAGTTCCTTAAAACTATTCAGTCATATCTGATTCTATGCTCATTTCAAAATATGTTCTTCACCTCAAAACTTTGGTACTATACTCAATGTTTTCAACTATATGTTGTAAGAAACAGGGTTTTTGAACTTACATAAATAACTACACTGCCATGAAAATAAGAATTTTCACCAAAAATTCTGAATTCTGGAGCTGGGCATGGCAGTGCATGCCTGTAATTCCAGCTGTACAGGAAGCAAAAGCAGGAAGATCATAGGCTCAAGACCAGCTATGGCGATTTAGCAAGACTGTGTCTCAAAATTTAAAAAATTAGCTAGGCATGGTGTTGCACCTCTGTAGTCTCAGCACTTGAGAGGCTGAGGCAGAGAATCACTGTGCATTTGGGGCCAACCTGGGCTACCATAGAGTGTTCTAAGCCAACCTGAACTACATAGGAAGACTTTGTCTTAAATAAATAAATAAATAAATAGTCTGAGGCTGTATAACTCAGTATTAGAGAACCCCTAGGTTCGATTCCCATTAGTGAGAATCTTTTTAAAAATGTGGGTTTTTTTTTCCTTGAATTCTAAAAGGACAAGCTAGGTAGAAAAAGGAAGTGTTTCCATCCAAAGGGTGACCTTAGATTGCTGAATAGGTTCCCTTCAGTCAAACCCCATCTTTTGATCCTAAAGTTATAAGAAATTTGTAGCTGTCAGATCTATCTTTTGAATCCTTTTAAAACAGAGCACCTGAGGATTAGAGTTACTGCAAAAGTTTTCAGGAAGGCATCAGAATAGAAGAATAGCCACCTGTGGATGGCAAGAGGCTTGAAATGGCCATGGTGAAGAATCTGATGAGAGATCATTACAATGGTGTTTCAAGGAAGTTTCAAAACTTCTGCCTCATGCCTTTTTTTTTCTTCAGTACTGAAGCTTTTTTGTTTTTTGTTTTTTGTTTTTTTCTTCTGAGACAATGTCTTGCTATGTGGTTCAGGCAGCCTGGCTAGCCTCAAACTTACTGTAATCCTCCTGCCTCAGCCTCCCGAGTGGCTAGGATCACAGGAATGCACCCCTCACCCAAGTACAAAACATATTTCAGGATAAATAGAACTATGACTGATAATATACCTATACCACAATGTACCAGATTGCTCGGAATTTCATCCAACTGCTAGACTACTTATGTTATTAATAACTTTACTTACACAAACAACCCAAAGAAAGTTTAGGATGGCTTAGTATTTCACAATGTTCCTCCTGTTATTTAACATATCAAATAAGTCTAATTAAGGTTGGAGTGTACTAAGTGGTAGGACATGGGTGTGCTTAGTGTTTGCAAGGTCCTGGGTTTGGTCCGCCCCCCCAATAGCATATTAGATTAATATCTTTGTTCTTAGAAGGACATAAATTAACTGATTTTTTTTTTCTGGCACCAGGGATTGAACTCACAACCTCACACCTGCCAGGGCAGGCGCTTAAGCCACTGAGCCAAATTCCCAGCAAGTAGATAAAATAAATTAGGTTTTGAGATGTTTTAGGATGCCATCTGGAAAACCTCAAAGTTTGAGGTATTAAAAAAAAAAGGACTATTTAGAATTTGATTTTGGAACCTGTCCAAAAATTTAAAACACTTGATTAGTATGATCACAGACTGTTATGAAACAATTCCCCCACCTCTGTCTTTCCCTGTTGGAACCCAGGGTGTGGCATAGGCCAGGCAAGTGCTCAGCCCTGAGTTGCACCCTCCAGACTCTCAATTTTGTGAAGTTATAAAAACCCAAATGAATTTAATATAAAGCACAGGAAATTACTTTGACAAAATAGAGTTCTCCCGCCCTGGGGGGATCACGGAAAGGATTGTTATGCAATCTCTTATCGAGAAACAGAGAAGCGATCAACATGAAGTAAAGATAAGGCATGTATGAATCATCATGCTCTATCCCAAAGTGTGTGCAATTTCAATATTAATAAAAATAAAGAAAAAAAGAAAAAACAAACCAATGCTCCAAGAAAACCTTGCCCTTTTAAGAGAGAAGACCAAATTCTCACTTCACCTCTGTTCTTTTGTAGCACTGGGGATCAAAGCCAGGTCCTTGGGCATGTGAGGCAATGTCTACCACTTGAGGTCGCCCACTTGAGCCCACGGTGGGGTGGCCCATCAGTGAGCCGGTCCAGGCCACCACTGCCTTGGAAAACCATTACTAATTCATTCAATTTAGTCCTCTTGACCACATGAAATTCTCTATCTCTTTCCAACTTTCTTTTCTTTTCTTTTGTTTTGGGTACCAGGAATTGAACTCAGGACTTCATACTTGCCAGGCAGGTGCTGCAACACTGAGCTTTATCGCTGGCCTCCAAGGTTTCTTTTTTCTCTTTCTGATATAGGGGTGATATAGGACCTCTAAATGATATAAGAGAAATATTATAACTCTCAGCCTTCTAGATGTCTAATACACGAAGTTCATGTTCCCCAAATTGGAAGAATGAGTTTTAAGGAGCAATGACTGAGTGTGGTGGCACATGCCTGTAATCCCAGCACTTGGGAGGCTGAGGCAGGAGTGCCATGAGTTGGAGGCCAGTGTGGGCTAGAAAGTAAATTCAAGTTCAGCCTGAACTGCATAGCAAAACCCTGTCTCAAAAGGACCAAAAAAAAAAAAAAAAAAGGAACAACAGAGATTAAGAGTAAGAAATTCTTTATTGAGGGAAAGGCAGTTTCTGCCTAAGAGACAGGAGGGGACCTGGGAAGTGGGTTGCCTCTGACTGTACTTACAGAGGAGGCTTTATAGAGCAAAATCATGAGGTGGGAATAAGATGGGACAAAACTATGATCAACCAATAAGACTACAAGTATAGTCATTTAGTTAATATTGATCCAGTGACCTTTCCTGGAAAGGGATGGGTCAGAAGGTCTTGGTCCCTCACGCAAGGTGACTAATGGCTATTTAGAATATCAGTCATATTGTTCATCCCTTGTTCATTTTATTTTTATCTTGAGGCCTGGCCTTCAATGAATGTGCCTCCAAACATAGTTGTAATGTGTTCTTATCTTCTGCACTGACTTCTTTGAGGCCTAGCCCTGTTTGACTGCCTACAGTATTTTTAACTAACTTAGCTGTCTATAATATTCCCCCCGCTGAACTGGTACCCGTAACTGCTGTGAGAGAGCAAGGAGCAAAGATTGTTTTGGCTACTTTTGGCTGAGGGGGATTATAGTTGTGATTAGAAGTCAGGGGTACTCCATAGAAGGTGTATCTAAAGGCCCTTGATAGACACCAGGTGTTTTTGTCTTGGGTAGGCATATAGCTTTAAGTCTGGAGGAGGCAAGGCCAAAGTAACAGTTAAATATGCATGGGCCAAATAATAAGATCAACAAGATTATTATGAATATGACCAATAAAATCTTTCACCAGGAAGAGCGAGTAATAGCCTCCCACAAAGAGGGTAAGGAGAAGGTCCAGGGAATTTTAGAACCTGACATGGCATTAACCTGTTTGTCTAATATCTTGAACAGCCATAGAAATATTAGCAGAAGGATCAGGAATGTATACACAACATTTAGCTTTTATAATTGCACAGCTATCCCTTGTGCTGCTGTTAGAATAATATTATCTGATTTTGGAGGATTACTTGCCTCATTAATTTTATTTTATTTTATTTGCCTCATTAATTTTAATTTTTTATTTAGGAGAGAGAGATCAGTTGAGGTGTCATACAAAGCCTGTTGAGTATGATTAGTGAAGGCCTCAATGTACTGTATGACATCCCCTAATCCTAGGGAGGGGTTAAAGATAGAAACCAAGATTATATCAGTGAAACACACTTCTACATCATTGATGTTGTAGGTGGGGTAAGCTTGTAGCTTTTTCAATACTGTTGACACTCCTGCCTTACAACCTCGCAAGTCTCAGTGTACAACTCTCTATCCATCCAGTGGTAGCCAGGGCTACAAATCTATGGTTGTTGACTCTCATGATAGGACCCTTACTCTTACTAAACAGGGGTTTACTAGAGTCTGTAGAGAGGCTTTAGTGGCATTCTTAGAAAAAGTTTGATTATGTCTAGGATCATTAAAGTGTAAAAGCCACACAATTACCTTGTAATGGTGGGCTAAACTATGAACCATTGCACTCTTTGTGTCTCCTCAGTGTAGTCTGGTAGGTTATTTTAATCATCTCCTTGACGTGGGAATACCCACCAAGGAAGTCCTGATGTACTGAAACCCCTGCAGAGGGTTCAGGTCTCCCACTTGGCAGTATGGCACATGGATGCAAAATAAAGACAAAGAGAAAATATTCTGCAGTTGAAGAGCTCTGAGATGACCCAGTGTTCTCTGTGGAACAAAACGTCACAAGTTCCAAAGTTCATGGTTTTTATTGGAATCAATCAGGGAGATGGGTGGGGGTCTCAGTCAGAGTGCCAGGGAAAAGAAACTTTGCGGGGATTGGCTGTAATGAGAAACAGTAATTTTGTACCAGGCACAAAGGCTCTCCAATTGACAATGCAATGGATAGTTTGATGTATGCAAAGCTTGCACCTTTACTGCAGGAAGGTGTAATTCTTTCTGAGTCCCATGGCCTCAGCTGAAATGTTATATTGTGTCTTAACCCCTGGAATCTCACGAGCTCCTGCTCAAGCCCCTCTTTTAGCCATCAGCAGGGAGAAAAATTCTCACCCATGTGCTGTAATGAGACACATTGGCTTCTCCACTGGACTGGATCACATTCTTTTAGCCAGTCAAGGAAACATCTATTCCAATATAACTAGCTCTGCAAGTCTCCGTGAATAAGACTGAAGGCGAGATCAGGGAAAGAGTGAGTCGAGGGCTTCGTTTTTTAGGAGAGTGCATCTTACACTGATGTACCTCATAAGGAGAGCAGGCCGCATATCTAGCATGGTGTTTTTTTTGTTTTGTTTTGTTTTTGTTTTTTTTATTTGAAGCACCAGGGATTGAACTCACAACCTTGAACCTGTCAGACAGGCGCTTAAGTCACTGAACCAAACTCCTGGCCCTTAGCACAGTGTTTGTCATAACAACTCTGCATGTTTCTGTGGCCATACTAGGAAGGAATTGTATTCTTTCATAAGTGGTAGAGTAATTAGTAGAAGGTCTAAGAGTAGCATCTTAGAGTACTTATCTGAAGACTTTGTGTTTTTTTTTTTTTTAACAGGAATTTCAAGTCTTCTATGAGTTCACAGGAATATTTGGATGGTTATACTTAGCAGCAGTTTTGGTTCCCAGGGCTTGAGTTGGTATGGTATATCCAGGAGTCCAGGTCTGCTACCTTGACAGCTAATGGAGTCAACAGGATTACAGTGTATGTATTGGGGCACAGTCATATGACTAGTAAAGGCACAGTTATAGAATAACTAACTTGCCAGGCGTGGTGGCGCATGCCTTTAATCCCAGCACTGGGGAGGCTGAGGTAGGTGGAGCGTTGTGAGTTCGAGGCCTGCTTGGGCTACAACGCGAGCGCAAGGCTGGCCTGAGCTACATAGTGTGACCCTGCCTCAAAAAACCAGGGCCGGGAGTTTGGCTCAGTGGCTTAAGCGCCTGCCCTGGCAGGCGTGAGGCTGTGAGTTCGATCCCCGGTGCCGCAAAAAAAAAAAAAAAAAAAAAAAAAAGAATAACTAACTTATAGACATGTTATAGCAAGTTAAAATCAAATAGTAGCCTCTACCTATGCTCATGCTGCTTGCCACGTAACTAGCCTGCTAACTTCAGTCAGCCTTAACTGTCTGGATCCAGCTGCTTTTCTTCTGATAATGCACTGAGTCAATTTGACTATTCTCAGCTTATATTTCTCTTGGTTAAGAAAATGTATCACTTCTAACTGGCTTTGAGGACTTTGGTTGGGGAGGAAATAACCCAGTCAAAGATCCTTTTTAACTCTGCTTGCTGTGGTTGAGCCCCCTCCCCTTGTCTCCAGGATGTTCCTATGTTATGATAAATAATTCCTTTTAAGCAAGTGTATTTAGAGTTAGTTTACCTGAAAATATATGACTCAATTCAATCCATGTAACCAAGCTTGTAATGCCTTGTACTTCCTGCTTGCAAACTATTTAAACTGAACCCAAAACTGCCATAGTACTGATGATTTGGAACTGATCAGCCTGCTAGCATAATAATCAGTTGCCTTCTAGATTCCTTGGTGCAGAGTCTTCTATTCAGTTTGGTATTGGTTTTTCTGTAACATATGGTCCTTCCCAAGTTGGTCCTAGGGAAGGAGATGGTAAAGAAAGGGACTTTACCAGTTTTGAATCTCTGGAGTGGAATCTGGGATTTTCCTTTTCTTTCTTCTTTTGTTCTTTCTTTCGTTCTTTTCTTTCTTTTTTTTGTAATTTTTATTTTAAAGAGACTAAAACCAAGCAAAACAAAACAGAATAAAGCCAATGAAAATAAGACAGTGTAAGTGACACAGGACTTCAAAACAAGATAATAGAAAATCAACAATGGTTACCATAATGTGTCTTCTTGTCTTCAAAATAGCTGCCCAAACCTTCAAACATAGTAAAAATCAAACAAAACAGAACAGAATAGACCCAATAAAAACAAAACAGTGAACACAATACAGGGCTTCAAAACAAGAAAATAGTAAGTCCAAAATGGCTACCATAATATATCTTGTGATCTTTGAAATAGCTGCCCATGCCATCAGATACAATAAAGTCAAACAAAGCAAAACAAAGCAGAACAAAACCCAACCCAACAAACAGTGAAAATGATACAGGACTTCAAAACAAGATAGTAAAGAATTTACAAAGGCTACCACCTTCAGAAGGAGATCCCCTATAGAGGCACCTGAAGGGGCTGGCACCTGGTTCTCCTCACCAGCAGCCTGCACATGGCACCAACTTGCAGGGAGGGCTTGACTTCTTGTTTGATTTTCCTTTTCTTTAGGCTGAGCTTTTTTAGCTATTTAAGAGTCTGTGGAATTTAGTCAGTGAGGTGACATCTTTTGGTATGGCATCTGTTTTTCTTTCTTTTTTTATTTTGTACTGAGAATTGAACTTATGACCTTGCACTTGCTAGGCAGGCACTGTGCCATTGAGCTGTATCCTCAGCCCTGGCATCTGTTTTTCTATTGAAGAATCATTAGAGAGAAAAGGGCTTCTGTAAAGCATTTTAAGTGGACTGAGGCCTAGGACTTGAGCTATATTTCTTTTGATAAGAACCAAGGGTAATAAGTGAGTCCACTGTAGGTGGGTTTCTTGAACCATTTTGTGATGTTGTTTATGTTCTCATTTATTTTTTCTGCCATTTTTGATGATTGTGGCCTCCATGCACAGTGAAGGTGACAGAAAATGCACAGTGCCTGAGAGACACCCTCTGTGACTGTTGCTTTAAAAGAAGAGCTATTATCAGTTCATAAGCACTTTGGAAGTCTGACTCTAGGGGTGATTTCCAGTACCAAAACCTTCACCACCTCTTATGTCATTTCTGTTCTGCAAGGGAAGATCGCCACCCAGTTTGTAAAATATCTACCCAGACGAATAAGTTCCTTACTGTGTAAAAGTTCCTTACTCTTTGGCATGTGAGTAAAATCGAGCAGCCAATCTTCACCAGGGTATTTACCATGTTTTGGTATACCTGGAAGGGCTGTGGTCTGGTTAAGAGGACTGTTCTTTTGGCAAAGCTCACTTGTCTTAAGTATCTGTTGTACTGTCTGAGAAAGTACCCACTGTTTTTTTGTTTGTTTGTTTGTTTTGGTCTTTTTATTTTTTTATTTTTATTTATTTTTTTTTTTGCGGCACTGGGGATTGAACTCACAACCTCGCGCTTGCCAGGGCAGGCGCTTAAGCCGCTGAGCTAAACTCCCCAGCCCTGGTTTTTTGAGGCAGGGTCGCACTATGTAGCTCAGGCTGGCCTTGCGCTTGCGTTGTAGCCCAAGCCGGCCTCGAACTCACAACGCTCCACCTACCTCAGCCTCCCCAGTGCTGGGATTAAAGGCGTGCGCCACCACGCCCAGCTTTTTTTTTTTGGTCTTTTTGAGACAGGGCCTCACTATGCAGTTCAGGCTGGCCTTCAGCTCACTTTGTAACCCATCCTTGTCTTGAACTTGCAACAATCCTCCCACCTCAGCCTTCCAAGTGCTGGGATTACAGGTGTGCACCACCATGTCCGAATGAAAGTCCTTTCTTTTATAACTTTGAGGCTGTCTTCTAGGTATTGTCTCTTTGATGTAAAGACTTAATAATTTTCTATTGGACTAGAACCAAGAAGGAATAATTTACCATCATCTGACTGTAACCATCCTGATGGACACAACTGATACCCATGAGAGAGAGTCTATTTGATTTCTGACTGGGAATATTTGGGTTGAGTATGGTCAAGGGACCCTTCCCAGATAAGGGGGGCCTAAATAGGAGGCCCTTGAGCAGCTTTTTTTTTTTTTTTGCTGCTGCTGCTTCAACCAGTTGATTACCTTGAGATACTTCATTAACTCACTTTTGGTGTCCTCTATGGTGGATTATTGCTACTTTGGAGGACATATAGACAGATGATAAAAGTCTATGTATTTTCTTACGATACATTGTGGGAGAGCCATTGGCTGTCGGATAATTTCTTTCCATATGGTTGTGTGGGCATGCAATTTTAAGAAAGCATTACCTTTTTTTTTTTTTTTCTGAGACAGGATCTTGCTATGTAGTTCAGGCTGGGCTTGAACCCACTACAAGGCCCATGCTGGCCTCGAATTCATGATGATCCTTCTGCCTCAGCCTCCTGAGTCCTGGGATTACAGGAGTGTGCCAACACACCCAGCAAGTATACTTTGAATCAGTATACATATTGATTTTTGTCCTTTGCTGAGTTGTAAAGCCCTGGTCAGAGCTATGAGTTTTGCAAGCTGAGCACTAGTTCCAAGGGCAAGTGAGGAACTTCTAAGCATCTGATGTAGAGTTACTACTGCATAACCTACCTTTCTTGCCCCATTTTCCATGAAGAAAGTGCCATCACAGAGAAGGCCAAATCAGGGTCGGTAAGGGCTGTGTCTAACAAGACTTCTCTGGCTGCACACGTCTGGAGAATTACCTGTTCACAGTCATATCTTTCAGTCTCACTTTTTTCCTTTTGTGGTAGAAAGGTGGAAGAGTTTAAGGAGGAATATGTCTTTATTTGAATGGCTGGTCCTTCTCGAAGCAGAGCCTGGTATTTAAGAAGTCCAGTGTCTGATAGCCACAAGCTCCCTTTGGAAGAAAGAAGTCTTGCCACACTGCGAGGTGTATATATAATGAAATCTTTGCCCAAAGTCAGCCAGGATGCCTCTGGCACCAAGAGAGCTACTGCAGTCGCAGCTCTAAGGCACACAGGCCGTCCCTTTGCGATAATGTCTAATTCATGACTCAGACACGCTCAGGCTGATAAGCAGGTCCCTGACCCTGTGTAAGCTCTCCCAAAGCCATGCCCCGCCTTTCATCAACAAACAGTTTCAAACAGTGTGCTTTGGGGTGGTTCAGTGCTGGAGCCTTTAGAAGGGCTTGTTTGGCCTTCTGGAATGCAGTTTGGGAATCAGATTCTCTGCATTTTGGTCTTCCTTTATAAGCTGATAGAGGGGTTGTGCTATCTCACCTATCCTGCTATCCAAAGGTGACAACAACCTGTAATTCTTAGGAATCTCCTTAGCTGTTTTAGGGTCTTGGGTTGTGGGAAGGAAAGCATTGGTTTGATTCTCTCTTCCCCCAGCCTTCAGATTGCTTTAGATATGATAAAGTCTAAGTATTTTACCTCAAGGCTGCAAAGTTGTGTCATAGACCTAGAGACCTTATAACCTCTCCCTGCCAGAAAATTCAGCAGCGCATGAGTGCCTTGAACAGAGAGCTCTTCTGAGGAGGTGCATAACAATATATCATCTAAATGTTGTAAGACCATGAGTTGGGAAAAATGATAGTATTCAAAACCAGATGAAATATCTCTCCCCTGGAAGAAAACTGAACTTTCCAGCATAATTGAAAGGACTGAGTGAAGAGAAAGCCATTCCAGTTGCAGCCCAAGGGTTGTGAGAAACAGTGAGTTACCTCTTTTCCAGTGACTCCTTTCACCGAGGTATGATGGCTGGAAAGAAGGCCAGGTTTGGAAAGAAGGCCAGAGTTCAAAAGAAGGACCCAGAGACACGTACCAGTGTCCAGCAATAGGCTGGTTTCTTTTGCCTCGATATCATGATTGCCTGGGGTTCCTCCATGGAGAAAATAGCCTGGCCAGAGGGAAAAGGCAGAGAGTGCCCTGAGGCCCTTCAGTCTTGCTGGGCGGGTTGGTAAGATGGGTCTGTGCTCTGGGGCCTCTTCCTCAGTGGGCAAGTCTGGCTTCCAGTGTCAATTTCGCAATCAGGGCGTGGTTTCGGGGGTCTGGTTTTTCACAGCAATCACAGGTGAGTTTAGTTGATCTCTTCTTGGAGCCCCGAGAATCAGATTTACCATCTACTCCTTTTAAGGCCACAACAAAGGGAGGCATTTTTTTTTCCTCTTGGTCTCTCTCTCTCTCTTTTTTTTTCTCCTTGGTGTCCTTCCAGTCTTGATTATGAAATACCAAGAAGGCAATTTTGACTAAAGTATCAAAGGAGTTATTTGAATCAAAAGCCACCTTTTGTAGCTTATTCCTAATATCTGGGGATGGCTGGATAATAAATTTGTCTTTAAGAATAATCTGTCCTATCAAATCAGGAGACAGGTTTGTTTCATCAATGCCTTTCATAAACAATCTAAAAAGGCAGAAGGGTTTTCATCTTTTTCTTGATGAATAGTTGGCAATTTAAAGCTACTGAAGGGCTTAGTTTTTGTCCTTCTTAGACCTTCAAGAATCCATGTCTGAAAATGTCACTTATTCTAATCTCCCATCTGGTCAGTTAGGGTCTTGTGTAGGGACTACTTGGGCTCCAGTAGGAACCAGCTGTACCCCTGGCTGCCTGTCTTCTGACCTTCTAAAATTAATATGATATTCCTCTCTAAATGTAATAGTAGTTTGTAATGCTGCTTATCTCTCATTAGAAGTCAATATTTGATTTAAGAGTAACATTACATCTTCCTGGTCTAATTTATAGGTCTGAGTAAGTTCTCTAAAGACCTCAATGTACTTATTGGGTTCATCTGAAAACTTTTTTAAGCCCCTGTTTGGTTTGTTTGAAGTCACTGAAAGAAAAGGACACATAAACATGGGTATAGTCAAATTTGCTTTTTTTTTTTTTTTTTTTTGGCGGCACCAGGGATCGAACTCACAGCCTCAGGCCTGCCAGACAGGCACTTAAGCCACTGAGCCAAACTCCCAGCCCTAGTTTTTTGAGGCAGGGTCGCACTATGTAGCTCAGGTCGGCCTTGCGCTCGCGTTGTAGCCTAAGCCGCCCTCGAACTCACAACGCTCCTCCTATGTCCCCCAAATCTTAAGAATGGCTGCTAACCCGTTGCCTTTTAATTGGCAGATGAGGTGATTTATTAATGTGATTTATTAATAGGCATGTATATTTTCTAAATATAATCTAATTTCATAAAAGACCCATTTTATAGCATTTCATATCAAAGTCCATAAGGGGGTGCTCTGACATTATGTTTCCCTAGCACTGCTGTCTAAAATAAGATAATGGACTACAACAGTCAAACAAGTCAAATAAGGAAGACTAGTAAATTCAGAAACTAGTCCAAATGCAGCATATACTAAACAGGAATACAAAACCTTGCCTGTAAAAGCAGAGCATAATCCTCATATGTTTTCAGCTTAAACTCATCATCATTTTTAACTAAATAATGCATATAAGAGACAAGGCATAAATAGTCAAGGTATAAACAATTGACAAAGACAAGGCATAAAAATTTAAGGCACAAAAAATCAGCAAAGACAAAGCATAAAATTCGAGGCATAATAATTGCCAGGCGTGGTGGTACATATCTGTAATCCCAGCACTTGGGAGTCTGAGGCAGGAGGATCAGTGTGAGTTCAAGGCCAGCCTGAACTACATAGTGAGACTTTGCTTCAAAATTCAAGGCATAAGCAATTGACAAACAAGGATGACAATTTTTGATTACCTAAGTGAGTCACAATCCAGAATCTATGAAACAAAAGCAAACTCTTACCTCCACCCAGTTAGCTTGGTGGGGCCTCTAAGAATGATACAAGGATGATATAGGACCTCCAAATGATATAAGGGAAAAATAATTCTCAATTTGCTAAATGTCTGGTATGCTGAGTTCATATTCCCAGAATCAAAGAATGAATTTTAAGGAATAATAGAGGTTAGTCATTATTGTTTATTCCTCAGGGAAACATGTAGGTATAGTTATTTTGTCTTTATTTTGAGGCCTGGCCTTCAACAAATATGCCTCCAACCATAGTTGTAATGTGCTCTTTATGTTCTGCCCTGACTTCTTTGAGAACCTAGCCCTGTCTGACTACCTATAATATTTTAAACTTAGGTGTAATCTTTGTTTCTGTTTCTTTCTTTCTTCTTTCTTTCTTCTTTCCTTTCTTTTTTTT
>RJWM01005742.1:0-89500 GCA_004363535.1 Dasyprocta punctata
TTTCAAGCTGAAGTTTTGTTTGGTGATATGACTTGATTTAATTTCCAAGTCTCTTATCTGTAGTTTATTCTTGTTACTGTAGTTGCTACTGGTTTTTAACTTGTACACAGGAAGCCAGTGCCAATCAATTTTGTTCCCAAGGTGACAGGAAGCCTTGGTTGGTCAGATGTTGATTGTGCTTGCTGTTCATGCTCCACCCGTCATATTTTCTTCCCTTTTGGCTGAACTTAAGACAAATTAATCAGTGGCTCACATCTGGCAGACAGTTTTGGTGTCTTCTTAGTGATCTGTTGACCTGTAAAGTCAAAGAGTGAATATTTAGTGCATAAAACTTGTGGATACTAAACGTAAATACTGCCAAGGATCCTTTCTGTCTTGCATGGAAATTTCATCTATCGGCTTTTTAATTGAAAATGTGAATTTTCTTGAGTAATGAAACATCTGTTGAATAAATATTTCACTTTCTTTATGGTGGCAAGTGGCTTACCTCACCCAATTGTAAATTTCAGATATGAAATGTGAAACCGGGCAAGGAAGACTCAGAGAATGTTAAACTTTTTAACAGTCTCTTACTTTTATAATTGATATTTAGCCACCTGCTTATTTTCTTCATAATGAATCCTATTCTGCATAAATGTACCCCAGATCACTGAACACCCTAAGAAGAAATGTTGGTACTCAGCACAGGACAAATAAGACAAAACCTGTGTGTAAAATCAACCCAGGTGACCTTCCCATTTCACAAAGCCAAGCTTCTCTGGAAACCCCTCTTTCAAACATGTAAAAAGGAAAACTACAAATTATTAGTTTCAAGAAAAGTTTTCAAGAGCCGGACGCAGTGGTGCATGCCTTTAATCCCAGTACTCGGGAGGCTGAGGCAGGATTGTTGTGAGTTTGAGACCAGCCTGGGCTACGAAGTGAGTTCAAGGCCAACCTGAACTGCATAGTGAGACCCTGTCTCAAAAAATAGGGTTGGGGATTTAGCTCAGTAGCCTAAGCGCCTGCCTGGCAGGTGTGAGGTTGTGAGTTTCAATCCCTGGTACTAAAAAGAAAGAAAAGTTTTCAAAAAGCATTAGTTTTAACCATGATAGCACTAAAAATGTATGTCTAATTTAATCAGGTCTAATTTCAATAGGGATCATGAGACATGTACAAGAAATGTTTTTTTTCCCAGAAGATGAAGGAAGGTATCGATGCAAGAAGGTGAGGTTAAGATAAACCTAAAAAGGGCAAGTATGTTGGACCGGATAGGTTTTTCCTGTTCCTAAAATGTTCTGTGCTCTTGCACAGGAAAAGCACTTTTATTCACCAGAGGCCTGTGGGAGTCTCAGGCTAAAGACAGTGGAGCAGCCGGGGCTGTGGTAGTACCGTGGAAGACAGGAAAGTGGGTAGGAGAGGAAGCATCCGAGGTGGATCAATAAGCAAGGCAAGTTTTCCAAAGGACAGAGTGTTTGGTCATTTATTCAACCATGCCTCCTTTATTCTGAGAACAACCTCTGCAAATTGGTTGTTTCTTAATGCTTTCCATGCCAAAGTGTGGGCACATTTAAAACTGAGGTTGACTCAAGTCGGGAATCAATGACTGTTCATGCTCTCATCTTCTGCAGTTTGCTGCCTCGGACCCTCTCCATTGGAATCATCCAACTACCTTCCTACAGATTTATTAGCCAGGGGGAATTTTGAGTCCTTTTATTTATTTGTTCTTTAAAGTATCTTCCATAGAGAATGTGGAACTCGAAACAAAGCTTAAGAGGACTAAGAAAAATTTACAATTTCTGAATCCATTTTGCAAAGTCTTAACCCCAGTTTTACCAATAACCAAATAAAAGAAAGGCCCAGGACATTAGATAAGTATCTTTAAGCAATCAGGAAGCATGGCATTTGCCAAGGTTTTGTGGGAAATTTGATATTAATAAACCCACATGGAATCCTTCCAAACCACTAAAACACTTGAAAGGCATTTCATAATCCCTCCCCTTCGATGCCCCATGGTTTTTGTCCTTTTGATTTGCATGAAATTCTGTTTGGACGGGAAGAATTCACTGTGTTACAGTTCTCCTTTCCACCTGCTATTTCATCAGCTATGGGGGGGGGGGGCAGTACACTAAAAAGAGGTGGCCTAAAACTGCTGTTCACAATGTCAGTGCCCTTCATTCCCCGCTTAGAAACCACACCAGGGTAGATGTTGTACATTCTTGAACTTTTACTATGTGCAATGTCGACTGAACCAAACTGTCTCATTGGGTCATTTCTAACCCAGGAAGCTGAGTACTTGAGGAAGTTTGGCAGTACTACACATAAATAAAAGCTTTCATAGGACAGCCTAGCAATAGAGATAACAATGGATAAATGTCTGCAATGCATTTCTTTCAGAGACATATGGCAAGTGTGTTTTTCTGGATGATCTGCTTTATATAACATGCATTTTCAAAAACTAAATCTCTTTCACATACCTAGAATGGAAAGCATTGCTTTTATGGAACGTCTTGTTAGAGGCAAACTTTATCCAAAAGCCTCAAACCTGAGCTTTAACCTGATTTGATATAAAAGATATAAAAAGTTGTTGGCACAATTAAGTGGAGGGGGAAAGTGGGGAACCAATGGCAGGACAGTATGGTAGAGATGAGCCAGTGCATGTCGATTAATGTAGATGGTCTCAACTTACCAGTAAAAAAAAACATGGGCAGAATGGATTGGGAGACAGGATTCATCAATATGCTGTATTCAAAAAACATATTTGACTTGAAAGAAAATTCACAGACTGAAGGTCAGAGGAAATAAGACAATGCTCCATGTTACAGGGACCCAGAAAAAAGCAGGGCTAGCTGTCCCATCAACTGCAGAATAGACAGGAAAGATACGGCATTGTTATACAATAGAAAGCTACTCAGCTATGAAGAAGGTTAACCTTGATGCTCTTGTAAGTAAATAGATACAACTTGAGATCATGCTCATGAGTGAAATGGTTTGAACTCACACGGGTGAACATCGTGTTGTCTCCCTAGTATAAAAAAAAACTGAAGAAATTAGTGGGATCCAAAATGTACAATAGATTTTGGAAAGGGGAGGAAATGTCTAAAAAAGGAAGGTGGCAGCCATCGTTAATTTCCTGTTACCTTATTTTTAAGTCCTGTATCATTTTCATTGTTTTGTTTGGTTTGGTTTTAATCTGTTTTGTTTTATTAGTCTATTATGTCTGATGGTATAAGCAGCCAAGTTGAAGACCCCAAGATATATTACAATAGTCATTGTTGATTTCCTATTATCTTTGTATGAAATCCTGTATTGTTTTCATTGTTTTGCTTTGATTGGATTTATTCTGTTCTATTTTGTTTGATTTTATTATGTCTTATGGTATGGGAAGCTATTTTGAAGATAGTGTGAGGCATTATGGTAGCCATTGTTGATTTCCTATTATCCTGTTTTAAAGCCCTTTACTGGTCTCATTGTTTTATTTTTATTGACTTTATACTGTTTCATTTTGTTTGGGTTTATTCTCTTTAAAATAAAATAAAATAACATAAAATAAAAAACTTGTTGGAATCAACAAGGGAGTAGGGAAGAAAGATCATTTAGGATATTCAAATGCAGGAGAATATTCCAAGGTGTAGTGTTAGCACCTATAAGAAAAATGTATCAAAACAACAAAACAATAACTATGCCTCTATGTAAAGAGGAAGAAACTCGAACAGCCTCAATATGTGTCTACGCCTGTACCTGACATTTGTTGAACAGCTATTATGTGCCAGTCATTATACAAGATCATAGACAAATACATATCATTTCCTCTTCATATTCATCTCAGGTAGGCAGATTTTATCACTGAACTTTCCTGGTGAGGAAGCAAGGCACAGACACTTAAGTAAATGTCCCTGGTCACAGAGCCCATAAACTGCAGAGACCGCGTTGAAGCCCAGGTCTGCCTTCCACAAAACCTCACGCTTTTCCTTACTTCCTGCCTCCCCTGATGCTCCAGGCATTCTATACTTCTCCATATTCATAACTGGACTTTCTTATGCTCAGTCTTTTTTCAGTGGAGAAGCGAGCATTCTAAATTAAAATACTGTGTTCAGCAGACTCTCACTTCTGGCCAGATTCCACTGAAGCCGAGCCGTCGGTTCCGCCTTCTTCCCTCCAGATGGCACCTGCGCACCGCTGGTGCACGGAAGGAGTAGCAGGGTCGTGGGCAGGTTGGATTTTTGCTTTTGTTCAAAGGAGATGAGAGCGGTTTGTTGCTCTGGCCTCAAAAATCCTTCTTGAGACATTTGTTGCCCTTTTAATTTTTCAAGCCAGGTTAAATAAACAAGGAAAGGGTCACGTAAGGATCCTAAACCTGACGTGGAGCCGCCAAAGGCTCCCTTCCCAGGGGTCCCGATTGTGGCCATTCCTGCCCGTAGGTTCAGACACAGATGCGTGCGTTCCGCCAGGTTTTCCACCTGGTGTGTCCACCTAGGGCCCTCGAGCCGAGACGCTGCTCATGGGGCGCTCCTCGCAAGGGCTTTTATTCTCCTTGCTGAGCGCTGATCGACATTTGTGCTAGAGGGAAGCACCAGAATTTGGGTGCTTACCTTTGCAATTTGCATTCTAAAAAAAGAAAGAACTTTTTGCCCTCTTCCCTCCCCCTCCCACGAAACACTAAGATAGTCAGGGAATTGTCAGAGTTCCATTAGGAGCCACACTGAAAAGGAATTTCTTGATAAAGCACAATTGTACTGGCTGTGCGCGACCCTGTGGCGTTTGCATTCATGAAGCCGGTTCCCGTAAGTGACGCTTGTTCCTTATCGAGGGCAGCCCAGGAGCGAGCTGGCAGCACATTAGACAGGCGCTGGGGAGGGAAAGGCTGGCCCGGCCCTCCTGTCAGCTGTTTTCCTCCACAGGATACTGGGTGATTCCTGTCCTAACCAGATACTGATTACTTAAAGCTTAGCTTAAGAGTTCTTGTCAAAAATGATTTCCGTAGTGTATTTTGACTTGCTGAGGTCTGAAGAACTTTTGGAATCTGTTAGGGGTGGACCTGAACTCCAGGAACCAGTCTGTGGTATTTGGTTAATGAACTCTATCCGTTTGAACAAACTGTCTTAAGCACCTCGTTTCAATCTTATTGAGGAGTCTTTATACGTCCTTATCTGACACAGAGAATTATTGGTGGAAAATGTGTGCATTGATAATTCAGTCAAATGAAAGGGGAAAAAAGCACTTCAAAAGTTTTATCATCAAGTTGTTTACTGTCATGCTTCAGATATATGCAAACTGGTATAAATATGTTTCAATTCACAAATTTGTTTCCCCTTTTAATTGCCTTCTTGTATTCTGTAACCAGCTCACCTCATTAGATGAACACAAAATATTTAAATTGCTGAAGACTGTTTTTAGAGTGAGTGCATATTTTTCTCACGTTAAACAAAGGATTAATGTAACATTCAACTTTTCAAAATGTTTTACCAAATAATCAACCCAGAAAGCAAAGCACACAAACCGTGTTTGTGTATGAAGTAGTGGGCCTTGGAGATTTTTTAAAAACCTATCTTGAAAGTATAACTTCAATTATTAAGACTTTGTAGTATTTGGTTGTCTCAACTGTCCAGTAGTCAAGAAGCAATTCTAAACTTCACAAATAACATAGTATTATTTAAATCAAACTGAATAGGTTTTCTTGAAATCATTAGAATAAGACCGTTAATATTTGGAGGCCTTTCAAATATTGCAGTTGTATAGGACCTTTTTTTAAAAAATTATACTTTTCATTTCTTAGCGTATATGTGTATTCATACCAGGTATAGGTAAATGATTATTACAGCCAATTTACTGACTACATTTAAATTTTATAATTGTTACTACATAGTAAAGACAGACATTATTTTTTAATCACTTAGACTCAGTGAAAAACATGATGAACACAAAGAATAATGCACTTCTAGTCAATCTTTGAAATCTCTGAGTACTTAATTCTCATTTTCCTTCCATGCCTATAAATCCCTGCCGTGCATGGAAGAAACATATAGATACATGGAAGGAATTGAAATAACTCAATTATTTTCCACCCTGTTAGGGTTACCAGGCATTCTATATGTATGAGATATGTCCTATATGTGACTTTGTCCAATATCCCATAATGTTTCTATCAGGATGCCCAGAATGTTCTGTGTTCAGTTTTTTTCATTACATTATAAATATGTGAAAATTAGAGCTATTTTTTCAAAATCTAACTCAGCATCCTCTATTCTTATTTACTAAATCTTTTAATTCTGCCCCTATCATTCCTTGTTAGTATCTTTCAGTTGTTAGAGTTGGCTTTATATTCCTCATTTTATATTCCTCCTGAGATGACCATATATTCAGAATAGTGTCACTAGTGTGGCTCAGGACTTGCTTAACTTGACCAGAATGCAGTTAGCTGGCACTGAAAGTCATTCAATCTTAACATTTTCCTTTTGTTTAGAATGTATAAAAAAAAAAGGTTGTCTTTGCTCATTATTACATAACTTATCAAATCATGTCTTGGCTATGTTATGAAGACGAATATTTCAGATACAGAGTTATCCAAATAAATATTGGATGTCTATGTTAAAAGATCTCTGGTGAAAAGAAATAATGAATTAACTTATAAAACAATGCCTAAGAGAAAATAGTTTGTTAAAGACAAGGAACATTCTTATAGCTGTTGCTTAAAAGCCTGTTTTTACATATTCTCCACTGTCATCTGCCTTAGAGGAATATCACTGAATATATTAAATTTGGAACATTTTAATTTTGTCTGTAGTATAGAAGTCATTTGCATGGCAAATTCTTGCAATGAAAACTTAATGATGATCAGTTGCATTTCCAGAGAGCAGACTGAAAGTGCCCATGATGGGCATGCAAAGTTATCTATACCATCTTCCATCACTAGCAAAGATAGCTGATTGTGAGGGCTTTGAGATAGCACCCCAAGGTGCTTACTGTGCAGTAGATCCAAAAAAGGTTGATAGCAGACACCATTCTCACACCACATTTATATAATTGAGGCGGTGGTCTCAAAGTGGGACATGTACACCTCACAGAATATGAAGAATGAATGACCTGTTGGAGCAAAGAAAGAACACATTAAAAATTATCTATTAATTATTTTTCGTGCCTTTAGTTAAACCTCAAATTACACAAATACTTTATAACTTTTATGAGTAGACGTTAGCATAATTTTTGATAAATATAGCAGTCCATGAATATAATTTATAGATAAATAAACTTCAGATGATGTGTGTTCACTTTTTATTTTTAAGGGCAGACAATAGGGAGAAATGAAAATTGCTATTAGTTCTACTTGCAAATGAAAGATAAATTTAAAGTACAAGAATGACAGACTCAATCCAAGTCTTTTCTAGCATGTCTTTAATTCCAATATTGTCCTACCTCTATGGCACTACAATGACTTAGAAGCTGATGAAAGAGGAAATAGAAGAAATTTTGAAAGCCTGTTTCTTGTAATTCTGTAGATGATAAAGAAAATTTATAAATATATATTATTGTATATTTATTTGTGAAATTCATGTTGTTGTAATAAGACAAGTTTTCCAATATAGAAAGTAGGAAAAATGTTGCAGAGCTATGTGGAATTTTGATACAATTTATCATCAAAAGAAGGGTGTACACAAAACAATAAAACATTTTGAGAAAGACACCATATTCACTTAACTATTATAGTATATTGATGTGATTATTTTATTTTATTATTAGTTGCTGTTCATCTCTCACTGTGCCTAATTTATAAATTGAGTTTCATCTTAGATACATATACACAGAAAAGCCAGTATACTTAAATTTAATACTATTCATAGTTTCAGGCATTCCCTGAGGTTCTTAGACTGAATACTCTATAGATAAGAGATGTCAGCTGGGCGTGGTGGCGCACGCCTTTAATCCCAACACTCGGGAGGCTGAGGTAGGAGGAGCGTTGTGAGTTCGAGGCTGGCTTGGGCTACAAGCAAGTGCAAGGCCGGCCTGAGCTACATAGTGCGACTATGCCTAAAAAAACCAGGGCCAGCAGTTTGGCTCAGTGCCTTAAGCGCCTGCCCTGGCAGGCGCGAGGTTCTGAGTTCTGAGTTCAATCCCCGGTGCTGCAAAAAAAAAAAAAAAAAAAAGAGATGTCTACTGTACATTTTCATATGGAATAATAGCTACCAGGTTAACATCTCCATGTGATTCTTGATATTGTTCTGTGCCTTTTATCATAATGTATGTTCATTTGCATATATGTAGAGAATTACATAATAAACATGCATGCTTCTACTTTCTACTTTAATGAAACATTATAAATAAAATAGAAACTGATTTTAAATAGTCTAATTCTCCACCATCTCCTTCAAAGGCAAACACTATTCTAATCTGGTATTTATCACTGTCTTAAATATTTTTATACTTTTTCTAGGAGATGTACGTCAACAGACAACGCATGTGCATAGAAGCAGTGATCTTGCTTCTTTGTACAAATGGTGCCTTACAATATGCAGCCTTCTGTCTGGCTGGATCAAAGACCTATGTATCAGAGCTAAAACCATAAATGCTTAGGAGAAAGCACAGGTGCAAATCTTCATATTTTGAGGTTAAGATTTCAGTTATGACACCAAAAACACAAGAACCAAATAAGTATATTCTATTAGCCAGTGTTCTCCAGAGAAACAAAATCAACTCTGTGTGTGTGTGTATGTGTACCTGTGTACCTGTGTGGGGAAGGGAGTATGAAGATATTTATTATAAGGAACTAGTCCACAAAATTAAGGAAGCTTGAAAGTTTCTGTATCTTTAGATTGACTCAACAAACTGGAGACCCAAGAGAGCCAATGATACAGCTCTAGTCTGAAGGCCAGCAGTCTTGAGATCCAGAAAAAGTTAATGTTTCAGTTTGAGTCTAAAGACAGGAAAAAGCCAGCATCCCATTCCAAAGGAACTCTCTCTTACCTAGGGGAGGATCAGCACCCTTTAAAAACTATTTTCACTCATGTCCTTAATTGATCACATGAGGCCCCTGACATTATAAAGAGGTCAACCTGCTTTACTCAATGTAGCACTGATTTAAATGTTAATCTAATCCAACTGCCCTCACAGAAATACTCAGAAATAATGTTTGACCAGATGTCTGAGCATCCTGTGGCCCAGTCGAGTTGATATGTAAAATTAACCACTACAGTTTTTATCAAAAAGGTAAAAGACAATCCATAAAATAGAAGGGAATATTTGCAAATCGTATATATGACTCTAGTACTCATGATATATAAAGAACTCTACAACTACATGAAAAGTAAAAAAAGACAAATGTCCTCAAGTTAAAATGGTCGAAGGATTTTAATAGACATCTCTTTGCAGAAGATATCCAAATGGTCAGTAAGTCCATGAAAAGATGCCTGGAGTCCTTGTCATTAGGAAATGTAAATAATCATTTTAACTTTAGGTCAAAATCTTAACTATTTTTAGAAAATTAATTGGACATTGCTTCTGAGAATTTTTTCATCCTGTTTTATTTGATTCAAACATGTTAATTTAGAACATTTTCATTTCTGAAAAAGCAAAGGGTGTATTTCTTATGGCAAGCATAAAAGTGTCCTTTAAATGACAAATTTCTGTTCACGCCTTAAAATGTGTATATTTTGTTCCAGAAATATTATTTTTACAAGTCCATAGACACAATATGTGTAATGAAACATAGTATCAAAACTCAAAATTCTTTACTTTGCCTAGTATGCATGCCATCTGCAGTTAGGTGAGTGATTACTTGGTGATTTTCAGAGCTATCTTATAATTGTTGCTTCTGTCAGTGAATGAGAAAAGATCCAGAAGTAAAAGCAAATTATTATAAATATCATCAAATCAATAAATGCCAGGTAGTTGGAAAGAAAGGTTTATTTTAACTCTGGCAACTACGTTCACTGATTTATACTATATTTAAATATCTATCTTTGTCCGAGATGCCCCTGATAACATGACTATGTACAGACATTGGCAGGAATATGATCACAGTGATCAAATCAAGGGCCTCCTCTTTATTTATCACTAACACAGTTCTTCCAGGTTATTGCACCGTCCTTCCTTCCACCTGAGTGATGATACTTTAAATACAATCTGTGATCACAGAGTAAGTTAGCAAACTCATTTACTCTTCACTGGTCAAAAGGAAGTAACTCCCTACACTGAAATTCCAAGGTGAAAGGCTAGTGACTCATAGAGGGCAATGGTCATCATAGTTTATTCACCAAGTATTTCAACTGATCAAAGCCTGCAATTGAATGGGTTGGTGCTATACTTTTAAATGAACACTGTACAAGCACAGGAATATATATTTAAATAAAACAGCTTTCTTGGCTGAACATTTGGGGAAATTCTGGAAACACAGGCTTTCATTATTTTGACTGAGAGTTTATTTTAGGTAAAGGTAGATGTTGTACCCTGGTTGATGCTTTAAGGTAATCTGTTTCTTACACCAAGTAACTGAGAGGGACTTTTAGATGTCTTCAGGTAGATATCAGGTGTAACTGCTGTTTAACATAACTAAAGGCAAAACTTTTCCTTGTGAAAATGTAATTGTATATGTGTTTCTCTCCAGTGGCTAAAAAGTTCAAAGATTTGATATAAAGAATTATGCTCTTAATAAAATAATCTTTATAAATTTCTGAGCATGCCACTGTTTCATAAAAAGATATATAACGTAACATAGAAAGATATGTATCCCTATCTTCATAGTCTATAAAGTTCTCAGTGTCACTAGATGTGGTGGTGCATGCCTATAATCCTAGCACTCTGGAAGGCTGTGACATGATGACAAATTCAAGCCCAGCCTGGGCAATTTAGCATTTAAGTGAAAACCTATCTCGGCAAAAGGCCAGGAACATAGCCCAGTGTGAAGGCCCTAAGTTCAATTACCATCATAAAAAATAATAATAATTTTCTAGGACAGTTTCTAGAAAATAGTTGATATTCATATATGTATGTTATTTAAGGTCAGCACATCTTGTGATCAAGAATGATGTCTCATAAATCATCCTACCTGTATTCATGTGCCTTACTGAACGACTTTCACTAAATTAACATCCTTAGTTTCCATTGATATAAAGTAATAATGATCATAACATCTCCTTCAAAGATAGTTGTAACAACTGAATGAGATGATACAAATACATAACCTCTTACAAACTTAGCTTAATTAATGTTAATTGTCCTTATTTTTGTCATCTATACAATTAACATCTCTGCAACAAATAAGAGCTTTTTCTTTCATAGAGCCAACTTGGGCTTATGGGTACCTCTCATCCTCGGGCTGGATGGTTATTGCTCCAGACATTCAATGCAGAAAATAAGTCAGAACTTCCACTATCTAGAGAGAAGATAAAGTCTTTGAAAGTTAATCAGTTTCTCTTTTCTTCCTTCTCATCTCCTGCAACTTTTCTTGCCCGTTAAGCAGAGCAGATGGAAATGAGGAAATTTGCCTCCAACTATAAACAAAAAAGGGAGGGAAACCATGTAAACTCTAAGGAACTGAGAGGGTGTCTATTCAGAAAGAGAGAAAAGCTCACAAAAATCAGGTAATTCAAGGCATTGCAATCTGGCAGATGTTTTCAGGAAATTTGTTCCCAAGGTAAATTTGCTGGGAAATTTCCTGCCTATCACCCAACCAACAGAGATGTGGAATCTTGAATTGTGTAATAAAGTGGTCTCATAATTTCATTCATAAGTCCATGGTGAAAATTTATCACTACCAATGTACATCATTCTTGTTTTACATGATATGACTTTTAAAATTTAAATTGCATTGAGTACAAAATTTTCTATAGACGTGCCACCAGCTAAAAATAATCAGAGCCACCACTGTCCCTACTGTTTGGGAAAGTCTCTCTGGGAAATATTTTCACTGTTTCTGGCTCATTCTTTTCTTTGTTCTGTCTTCTTTTTTATATTGACAAATTTTATTGAATATTTAATAAATAACTGTTTTATCATTATAATGAGGTTAGGATAAACTTTTAACAAAGGTTTGATATGAGATCATAAATTTCTTACTAGCTTTTAATTCCATAACATTTTTATCCTCTCAAGAAGAAACCTCATATATATTAGCATTTGCAGCGACCTGCATGACTCTTGAGGTTCTCAGGGTAAAGGACTGCAAGAGGATGAGAAAATGAAGAAGATCTGGGGTCAGGTGGTGTCTTTACTCTCCTAAAGGAAGGAAAGGAACTGTCCCCCTACTGTAGGAGCATTTGTTTATACATTTAACAACTTAATGTTATATGACACCCCACTGTCCTAGCAACCCACTGTTGGGATCGTCTTGGGGCTAGGTGCTTTCTGGGCTGAAGCAGCTTCTTCATGTGACTTGGCCTGGGCACTCTTTGTTCTTGGGAAGGCCACGCCCCAGCACTGCAAGTGTGGTCAACTTCCAGCTTCAGCGGCTCCTGATAAGCATTCACCCCTCAGTTCCCTTCTCCTCAACCTCTGGCAACTCCCACCTACTTTTTACCTTTGTGGATTTACTTAATCTGGACATTTCATATAAATGAAATCATATAATATTGGCCTTTTGTGTCAGGCTTCTATTATTTTGCATAATATTTTCAAGGTCCATCTATATTGCATTTATCTTTTTCATATTCTATTCTATTCTATTCTATTCTATTCTATTCTATGAATATACCATGTTTTGTTTATCCATCACCATGGACATTTAGGTCTTTAGGTTATTATAAATCGTTCCTTTTAAACATTTTATACAAGTTGTTGGGTCAACGTATGTTTTCATTTCTCTTGAGTACCTAGAAATGTGTCATATGTTACTCCAGGTTTAATTTTTTGAGGCACTACCAAATGTTTTCATAAGTAGGTTGACCATTTTGTATCACCAACAGCAATGTATGACAGTTCTAGTTTCTCCACATTTTCACCAACATTTATTGTCTTTTTTTATTATAACCATCCCACCAAGTATGAAGTGGCATATCCTTGTGATTTTCATTTGACCATCTCTTCTTATTTATTTTTGCATTCGCAATGTACTCTATTGATCTATATGTCTATCCTTATGCTAATACTTCATTATTTTTGTTAGTGTAACTTTGTATTAAGATACAAATTTCAGAAGTGTAACTCCTCCATTTTTATTCTTTTTCAAGATAATTATGACTACTTTGAGTTCCTTGCATTTCCATATGAATTTTAGAATCAGTTTGTTAATTTCTTGGGAAAAAAAACAGCTGAGATTTTGATAGGGATAAAGCTGAATCTACAGATCAAATTCAGAGACTATGGCCATCCTAACAGTAGTAATTCTTTGAACATATCAGCACTGTATATCCTTCCAATAATTTATTTTATTGATGCTTTATATAGTTCAGTG
This sequence comes from Dasyprocta punctata, assembly GCA_004363535.1. Taxonomy (NCBI): domain Eukaryota; kingdom Metazoa; phylum Chordata; class Mammalia; order Rodentia; family Dasyproctidae; genus Dasyprocta; species Dasyprocta punctata. The sequence continues at coordinate 13,358 of RJWM01005742.1, forward strand.
TGCATGCCTTACACTTATTAGAGAATTTTTTCCCACATCTTTTATTCTTCTAGATGATATTATAAATGGAATCATTTTCTTAATTCCATTTTCAAATTATCCATTAATATTCTATCAAAATTGCTATTGATTTCTTACCTTGATATCATATCATGTAACCTTGTAGAATTTTATTATTACTTTTATTTATGTGGATTCTTTGTAGTTTTCTAATATATCAAATCTCATCATCTGTAAACAGAGATAGTTTAACTTCCTTTCCAGTATGGTTTTCTTTTGTTTCATTTTCTTGTCTAATCACCCTGGCTAAAATCTCCAATACAATGTAGAACAAGACATGAGAAGAGTAGAATTATTTCTCTTGTGCCTGATCTCGAGTAGAAGGATTTGAATTTTTCACCAGTAAGTAGGCTATTGGGTATGAGGTTTTTATTGTTAGCTTAAGGAAGTTCCAGTTTGTTGTGTGCCTTTGTAATGAAAGAATGCTGTGTATTTTTTGATGATTCATGTTTTAGCTGAATTCAATGGGTAATTATAGTCATGTATATCATTTCGACTCTTGAAAATAAATGTATATATAAAATGGTCAGTACCAAAAGGATTCTTTAGTGATTGCTTTTTTAAAGAGACAAGAAGTTGATTGTATTGTGCTGCCTGTGTCTGTATATAAATCAGCTTGAATTCAAAGAAAGATTTCTCATTTCAGAAAAAAATATCTTATTTATTGAGAATTAATAATTTCCTTCAGCATCATCTTTCTCTTAACTAATTATATGAACTAGAAAAAGCTAAACTTGTGAGCTAAAATTAGAACTCTAATCATTTTCTTCTTTTTCTAAAAAAAGACACAGCCCCCTCACCACGAATGACAGTCAAAACAATTCCAAATACCAAAAAAGACTAAAAATTAATCCTACTTGGTTACAAAACAAAATATTGCATGTTTTTTGTATGAACAAAAGCACTAAATTTCATTGATATTTAAAAAGCACTCAAATCTCTTCTGTAGTATTTATTGGACCTACATTAACTTGACTTCTTCACTCTAAAATTTACAACCCTTAAATAAATAAATAAATAAATAAATAAATATAAAATTTACAACTCTTGTCTAATGTGATCTCCCAATTCGCCTATTTCCACAAGATTTGGAATAGCTATAAAAGCATAGTAACATTGTATAGCACTGCCTGAACTAATTTATTTACAGTCATTCATCCATGCAAGCAACACAAGTGTTGCTTTCTATGTGTTCAGTGGTTAGAAAAGGATGATTGGAATCAGCCTTTGCCCTTAAAGAGTTAGGATTTTAAGGCAAATCATTTCCAGTAAATATGATATATATTAGAGATATACTGGAAAATCGTTCTCTATGAAGAAACTTCTACATTTGCAAAAATGGATCTGAAAGAGTTGGAATAAGCTCATTTGAGATGCAGAGAACAAAGCTGCAGGTGATTGGCTGTTTTACAGATATGGCTAGGATGTAATAGGAAATAAAGCTGGAGAAATACACAGAAAAGAGATTAGAAAGCACCCTTATGGCAAAGGGCAGCTGGTCACAGGTTTTACTATCATATTTTCAGTACTCAGACATTATTCTCACAAAATCTGGAAGAAAGCACATTGAACTGGGAGATTTGAGGAGTGGAAATACTTCCTAAGGAGCCACTGTATGGGTCTGGGCCATAATGAAGAGGGCAAAGCTAAGTCAGTGTGACTATATCCCAAAGAATCTACCTCCATGCTTCCCCTACAGCCCATGTGTCCAGAGACCTCTCCAGACTCAGATTTGAGTTTAAGTTCCTTAAATATAATGTGAATGCACTGCACTTTTAGATACAAGTACAATTTTGTTTACAATAGTGAAAAACTGAAAACTATGTATTATCCAAATGATAAAATATTGGTTAAATAAGCAGTAGGACAGGCACATACTGGAATACTAAAGAGTGCTTGAAAATCATGTTTTTTATTTGCTTGCTTAGATAAACTTGAGACGTGATGCACTTAGTTTATTTCAAAAAAGAAAATCATAAAGAATATATTGAGTAATTATCATTTAAGACTTTAAGGACATTCACAAAAAAATGTTATTAGAAGTTACTCTAAGAATTATATTATAGAGTTTTTTCTTTCATCTGTTTTTATTTTTAGTTTTTCTCCTGTGTACATGTCTTATGTTTGAATCATGGAGAGGAAAGCATTGCTAATTGTAAAGATACGAGATACAAATCTTAAATGCATGAGGTATGAAAAATGGCACAAATTTAGGTAACTACTGACTATATATGTAATATTGCTGCAGACTGTTAATTGCTAAGCAATTTTCCCAGCCTTACCTTTCTCAAACATTTCTCAGTGAAGAACCAAGTAGCTCTCATATAGACATGTATGCATAGACTGGAATAAGAATTACCACATTATTATACTATAGTAAATCACCAGTGTGTGTTATGTACAAACATGTGTTAGGCTGGAAAATGCACATGTTTTTACTTCCCAACATTTTGTTATGGGAACCAACCTGCCAGTTTCATTAGCTCCATTTGCAGCTTAAAAGGTCTGAGCCCAGGGAGTTTAAAATACAGTGGCAGAGCATTGATTTGAGCTCAGATTCTAAGGTCAGTGTTAGAAAAACAAAGTAACAACTTCAGTCTACTTTATTTTTTAACAATTGTTGCAATTTGCAGTTTTAAATAATAGAATAAGGGGATAGTAAATTTTGCTTTCTCCTATACATATACAAGATCAGATACCATTGTACAAATTTAAGACTTTCACATAATCATTCAAAAGGGAGTGCAGTAATCTACCTAGTAAAGTAAGTGCTTTCAGGGAAGGAAATGAATCATTTCCTACACCAAAAGATGTTCTCTGCGCTATAAGTTTTCTTTTTACTTAAGAGTGAAATTTATTTATTATCCTTATTTATGATTTATTTATCATTGATCATCTGGGCCCACACCAGGTATCATTTATATTTATTATCATTTCTGCTCTACAGGATTTCCTTTTGGAAATTTTATTACATATGGTCATAATACCTATTCATTTATCTCAGCATCTAGAATTTAGTAATACCATGTGAATATCATAATTTAACTTTCCTAGTATTCTGTATCTTTTTATCTTAAATTCACTTCCCATCTATCAAGTGATTCAGAAAGAAATAATTATAATTACTTTGTAGAGAGTTATATAATTACTATATATAATTTATTTGAAAGTAAAGAGATAAAATAGCATTCTTTTACTAAATACTGTTAATATTTGGCATTTAAAAAGTCATACAATTTGGAGTTGCTAACTTTGGAAACCAGTCAACCTATATATAGTAAAAGATTTCATCTCAGTTTTACCTTTTTTCTCCTTTGCTATACAAGTAAGCAAAGCCTTATTTACTTTCTTTTTCCTTTTTCTTTCTTTTTAAAGTTTTCCTGTAAAACTAAGTATGTACATAAACTGAACAAAATTATATAAGAATTGTCAAGTTAAGGTGGAAGGAATTAAACTCACCTCTTATAACCAAGAAAAAATTGTCAATTTTTTTTTCGGGCATTATAACATACTGGGAGAAAAAATTGGACTGACCATTTTGGGTCCATGTTTTTAAACCTGGAGAAGATGTCAATGTTATGGTTAGTTTCACAATGTAGAATTAGATGTGCATATTGATGAAAATAGATCTGGGCAAATTACGTATTTTTTAAAGCAAAAAAGCACTCACAATAGTCAAATCTGTTTGCTCTCATTCTGTACTACTCTTACAATCTTCAAAGTTTAATTTTTGTGTGTTTTGGGATTTTTTGGTACCGGTAATCAAACTCATAACCTTGCACTTGCCAGGCAAGTGTTTTGCCTCTGAGCTATATCCCCAGTCCTCCTCTTACAATCTTTAAGATATATATTTTTCCATTCTCATTTCAAGTACTTCAAGATAAGCAACTACCACCATTCCCACTGAAATGTAATTTCTTTATTCAATAGTCTAAGAAGTACATCTTTCTAGCAAGACTACAACCAAAATAACTATTTGTTTCATTTTGTGCCACTGTCATTTCCATTCTTTTGGGGGTACTAAATGAGGTGTCACGCTTTAAGTGTCAAAATTCTTAATGAACATATACGTAAGTTACAAAATGTGCAGCATGTCTGAGAATAGGACCCCTGCACAAAAGAAACTGTATCCCTTCTGCCTAAATCTAGCTTCTTACATCCATTTTAATGTCCTCATCACCAAGAAAGTAAATGCCTGGTGTCAGTTATACAATACTCAGCTGCAATATTCATATATTTTTAGCTGTGTTTTCTTCCCACTTCTTGGTCATTAGGAGCAGTGATGTAGATTTGAACACTTTCAACAGAGTTGTTTATATTCTCTTCCTGAACTGAATGTGTGGGCCTGGCCCATAATATTTATACACGTTTTCCTTTTCACTTAATTGTAATTAGCATGCTGTTTATTGCATTCCTTTTACCTTTCCTTAAGAATTTGCTTTTTCCTTCAATTGTTTGCATTGGTATCTTTTGAATTTCCTCTCTGCTATTTATTTTTTGGCATAAATAATAATTGGTGCTACAGCAGGAGCCTGATAAAGCTTTTTATTATGTTCCCATTTGTCCAGCAGCAATCAGAAGGAATTAAAAAAGGCTAAGCAACAAAATAGAAGCAAAACTTTCAGTAACAGTTTGTGTTCTTTTCCACACTCCATTTTTAATAAAGGTCTGGGTCTCCTGCTATTTCTATTGTCTTTTTTTAAATCCTTCAGATTTTTTCCTGTCTTAATTTGATCTTTTCCTAAACTTACGTTGGTTTTGTTTTTTAAATGTCTTTCTTATTCTGTCCTCACTTCTAGCCATTTTTGCTTATGAATGCAGTAGAAAAAGTTCACTTTCTCTTGGTTTAGTAAGATACTGTTTTCTCCTTCAAATCACTAGCAATAACTAGTTAGAAACCTAACAGTCTTACATTTGTAAAACACATCCCTTCTCTAGGCTTTTCAATACACTGTTTCAGAAATACTGACAATCTACATGAGAGAAAAAAAGAACTTAAGATTCTCCTTTCACTATGCCCCAAAATAAATCACAAATAGATTAAAAAATTAACTTTAAATAACATAAATTTCCTTAGCTCTGTGTATTAAATCAATGCAATAAACTACAAAGAAAACTTCAGTATGTTTGGCTGAAAATAAATATAAACTTTAAACAGTTCTTAGTATCTTAAGGCAACAAGCTATATTTGCCACAGATATGTCTGAGAAAAATAGCATATGTAAACAACATAGTAATCAATAATAAATGCATTAGTGCCACAATATCAAAGTTAGGAAAAAGTATCAACAGATAATTCTCAAAGGTAAACACCTAAAAACAATTAAAACTGTATTTATCCTCATGTCTAACCAAAGGAATAAAATCAAGATAATAACATGACCATTGTTGCCTGTAAGTAGCAAAATTTAAATTTTGGTGTAAATCTTAGTGAAGAATATGAGTGATTTTAATCTCTTTTTTAAAATATCTAAATTTTATAAAATTCCTATAACAAATCTGAGTTATTTTTATAATGAAAAAATTTAAATATGTGAGTATATTTAATCTCTTCTCTCCAAGCATGAGAAATGACTTTAAAAATGTTCAAATATTTCAATATTTTGATTGCACTGATTAGATTTCCTAATTTCACAATATTCCAATTAATCTAAATATTATTTGTTCCTTGAAAATAAAAATTAACAAAAGCAGAGATTTTTCCAAGTTAATGATATCCTCTCATCATATTTCATGGCCAGAATAGAGGGTACTTACCATGATAAGGGCTGTTTTGTGGAAAACGCTTTCTGTAATGTCAATAGCCTGCATAAGTTTAACTCTATAATTAAACTTTGAGACATTGTCTGAGGCGCTGAGGTGAAGTGCTCTGGAACAGTTTAGGGTTCAAGGGAAATGGATTTGCCATAATAAAGGGAAGTTTTAAGATAAATAGGTTATCAAGAAGGATGTGTTTTTCTTCAGTGACAAATGCGTGGATCATATCCATTGATTTCAGAGTATTAGCCTCGGTAAAAACAATTTTCAAGTATTTGTGGCAATCTCCTAAAAAGAATCCCTTGGAGAAAAAAAAGGTGAGAGTTAAATTGGATTCTGCTCTTTATTATCCAAATTTAATAAAACTCAAACATTACATTTATAAGCAAAATTTACTTACATTATCAAGCTAACTTTTATAATAACCCTCTGAGTTGGGTACATTTAATGATTCATTTTATAAAGGAGGAGAAAGTCAAGTTGCAGTGATGCTAAATAACCTCACTGAAGGTCCACCACAAGGACATGGAGAGACAGGATTTAAAGCCCAAATAAGTCCTCAAATATGACTATAAAGATAAAGTTTGTACCTGAATATTATAGTCCTTCCTCAGGATACCTGGACTTCCTCCACCCTGCCAGTGCTGTTGCAATTCCATGCAGGGCACATTTGTTTAACTTCATCTGCCCACCACTGTCTTTCTCTGGGATGCAAAATGGAAAGAGCTTGAGTTTTATATTCTAGCTTGGATTAGGTCTTTGTTCTGCTATAGTGTTTTTAAGTTAGGTATTTTTTCACCTGTAAAATGGGTGAAAGTACCTCCAAATGTTTATATGAATATTAATATATCATGTAAAATTACTTAGAGCTACTTGGCAAATATTTTTTAAATATTAGTTTCCTTTCTTTCTTTGCAGGCAAAAGTCAGTTTACTTCCTTACTAAGTCATTTTACATGAAAATGCTTCCATAGCTCTCAGATTACCACAAAATCCTTAGAAAACTAACTAAGCAAATAGAGGTTAAACAGGAATTTGCAGACTTTTAATCTCCCAGCCTTGTGCAGGGTATGCTCTGGGAAGCCAAAACAGAAGTTGACATACCCTGACACTTTAGTCATCTCTTTCCTCTAATAGCCTGGAAGTTTCTACAACTCTCGCTTCCCCTTCATCTCTCTTACATAATCCTGCCTCTCACTTGCAAAGCATATTTTTATAACACTGAACTTTGGTTCAAGCTACCTCTTTGCCATTTCTCAAAGTTATCTTATTTTTCTCTATTCCCATTCTTTACCTTTTACCAAGCTATCTGCCTGAAATAATCTTCTACCAAAAATTTACCTATTGAACCTTTGCCCTCAGGGCCCAACTTGAATGACTTGGCTTTCATACATGTTCTTCGGCCATTCTGAGTGGAAAAGACCTCACCACCTGTGAGTCCATGGAAAGACTCTTGTTTCTTGAGGCTGAATATTGAATGGAATAATGACTTAAAGTGCATCTGACCAAGCATGGGGGCACATGTCTATAAACCCAGCTATTTGGGAGGTGGAAGCAAGAGAATCACAAGTTCAAGGCAGGCATAAGCAATTCAGTAAGATGCTGTCTCAAAGTAAAAAATTAAAAGGCCTGGGGATGTAGCCCGGGGGTAGAGTGCCTAGCATGTGAGCCACAGGTTCAATCCCTAGAACCACATACACGCACACATGTACATACACACATGCACCCACACACACACAAAGCCTCTATTAGCAATCCATTAAGTAGCATTTCCCAATTCCTCACTAAAACAGCTATGAACCATCAAAAGTCACATTCTCACAAATACACTAAACACTAAGATTGAAAGACAAACCATAATCAGGAAGGAATTTTGTGAAATTAAAGGCTAGGAAAACTGGATTAAAGAACTTTAAGAACTGATTTTCCACTAAAAACAGAATAAAATTCTTGCCCTGAAAGTATGTCCATTATTTATGCCTCTTCACCTGTTTACCTCCTACTCAGAGACTGTCAAATATACCAACAACAACAACAAAAAAAAACATGCACACTTCAGACAGGTGACATTTCATGGGGCATCTAGAATGCTAACCTAGCAATCCAAGTAGTCAAGAATAAGGTTAGAATGAGAAAACATCTTTTGGGAATACTTGAAGGAAAACAAAATAAGAAACCAGACCATCAGTACTAATACTTTGAAAGTCATGTACAAGGCAAAACATAAAAAATTGAAAAGAAATCTTGATAAGAACTACAGTGAAGACGTATAATGTTTGCCAATCCTTCAAATAACACAAGGGCTAAAATGTATAAAGTAAAAAAGTCATTAGAATTTAAAGAAAGATACATAAGATGATTTTGAAATATATATATATATATATATATATATATATATATATATATGGCTTTGAAAACTTCAGTAGGAAAATAGTAAGGTAAGAATAGAATTGTATATCTTTAACAATGTATAATACTGTAACTAATGTGATATATGTATATATTATACATGATCAAACTAGTTGCCAGGAAAAGCATCTGTGAAATATTTAGAAAAGCTGATCATAATGTTTATCTCAAATTTTAAAAATCAAGATATATCAAACATTAAAAACCTAGTCACACCTGTGTGTGGTACCACATTCCTATAATCCTAGCATTCAGACTGAGGCAGAGGATTGCTGTGAGTTGAGTTAGTGGGTTACAGTGAGTTCATCCCAGCCTTGGTCACATAGCAAGACCCTGTCTCAAGAAATAATAAAAACAGTCTAGTCATCTCTAATTTCCATATACTATAACTAAAAATTAATAAGGAAAATAAATGCCCAGACATCTAAGCAACAATCAAGTGAAAGCAAGAATTAACACTCCAGTTATTAACCATGAAGAGATTAAAAATAACACCTCCTATCAAATTATGGAATACCACTAAGGCTGCAACCATGGACAGATTCATGAGTGTACAACTGACAGATTTTTTGTTCAATGGGTTTCTTGGTTAAAATCTTCTCAGAATTTTCCAGTGTTTAAAATTAAGTCCCCTCTACTCACCTATATCCTTATATGGTACTCCATCCTCAGTATGTAAATCACCATTTGAGGGAATTAACCTGCTGTGCCCTAGCGTCTACTCTTGCTCTCTTCCTCTCATTTGTCTTGATCTGCTGCTCTCTACTCCCCACTTCCATGTGACACTAACCACTTGGCAGCATATTTCCTAACACACACCTATGTCCCCTTAAGTCCAGTTGTTATTATGAACATAATATCTCACTTAGATTCTCAGTCTCTCATATGTTATTTTATAGGGACAGTCTTACTGTGACTGTCACATGCTGTTTTATAGTTGTGTTCTACATACCTTCTGTCTAACACACTGTAGTCTGTATAAATTGGAAGAACTCCACTGTACTTTACAAAAGAAAGGATAGAAATTATGAAGGGAAAATAGACTGGAACTCAATCTACAGGTCTTTGATTTCTATGGACTCAAACGTTTATCACAGAACTCAATGACATATATACATACACATGCCTCTACATGTACATATATATATACATAAAGAAATAGAAGACACAGAAAGTATCTTTTTAGGATTCATTTAAATGAAGCATATGTATACATGTGTGTGTGCATGTGTGTGTGTAAACTTTTAAATTCTATTTCAATTGCAATAACTGGAACTAAAACAAAGAGATTGTTATTTTTGATTTTCATTGTTGTTTTAATTGACAAATAAACATTTTATGGCACATAACATGATGTTTGAATTATTTATATATTGGGGACTGTTGAAAACAAGCAGTCAATATACACATTACCTCACATACTTATTGAATTTTTAAGAGATTTTTTTCTGTACGCTTCCTGTATTCAGTAAAATCGTAAGTACAGTATAGTGATGTAAAAAACATTAGGTGACTGAACTCTCAGACATATACGTAAATTACAGTTGTGTCACTTCTGGTTTCTCATTTCAAATGTGTTCATTTATACTAAATTTTTCACTTAACATTAGTCATTCTATTACTTCTGTGATGAGTATGCTCATTAATAACTGTTAGCATGATTCTCAATTCAAAATTATTTCCAACAATAAAATTGCCAGCTTCCTATGAAGGAATTATGAAGCATTTCTATAATCAATTGTAGTACAAAAAGAAAAAAATATGTGTGCGGTCCTTATTTCCGTAAACATTCTCACTGAGTTATATGCGTGTACGGAAAGATTAATGTCTGTGACCAAAATAATTCACGTGATGTCTAAAGCTAATAACATTTTTCTCCCATGTAGACGAGGGTCCAATGTATCTCTTACATTGGACATGAGTAGTTTGGGGAATGTTGAACCCTTTGTGTCTATACCAACTCCACGGGAGAAAGTTGCCATGGAGTACCTGCAGTCAGCTAGCAGAATTCTCACAAGGTCACAACTGAGGGACGTTGTGGCAAGTTCACACTTGCTCCAAAGTGAATTCATGGTGAGCCTATTTCTTACTCATTCCTCAATATTTTTATACAGTTTGGAAAATTATGAGATTAAATATGGAAATGAAAGTGTCTCAGGTCCAAACAGCATGCGATAAACAAATGATTGCAGTTCAAAAGGTAAAATACGGTGGGTCCAGATCCACCCTCTATCTGTCAGCTATTGACAAGTGATCACACTGCAAGCAGTGGCTAAGTGGATGCAGAGTGTGTAAGGCCTGGCTAGGCAATATAGTGGCACAAAGTATCTGGGCAGAAAAGGGTCAATTCAGGATTGAGAAACAGATTTTCTGTTGCTGTTTGAGAAATTAGATTGTTCATTTAAGTGCAGCACTGAAACTAAGGTGAGAAGTGAAAACGTCTGAAAGTCAAAATATAAAAGAAACCCACATCTCCATGTGTCTCTAGGAGGATGGAGGCTGTGTCTTAGAAAGATCACTGTATCCACAGCAGTGAAGACATTAGAAGGGGGCATTTGGAGGGCCTAGAAATAACTCCGTGGAACCAGGATGTGGTGATTTATCCTAAGATAGTAGCAGAGAAAATGGAAAGAACCTCTGAGAATCTACAAAATGTAGGCTTGACTGCATGAAGCAGCCAAAAGTCAGGGTGAAGTGAGGGATGATACCCAGGTTTTTGCCTTGAGCAACAAGCATACAAATTGTGCTCTGGAATGAAATAAGAAACAAGGAAGGAAGAAATATGGGCTAAATAAATGGCAAGCATAATTTTAGACTTACAAATGCATTGAAATAGATTAATTGATGATTACACAGACATACCCGGACTATATGGAGTCAGATTAGATCTTCAGTCTAATTGTTGCTAAAGGGAAATATGCATTTGATAGATCACCCTGAATCTTAAATCAGTTATGAATTTTAAGCCATATCAATTATGTATAACAAAATGAACATTCTAGAGTTGTTTGAGATATGTTAAAGCAAGATCGTAGTGAGAAGATCCAGAAATGGGTTAGATCTACTACTAGCCCCATCAACTATTAAGTATTCAAAGTAAATTTTAAACGTGACGTTTTTAAAGTCAAGCTCCGTAGTGTGTCATCTTTTTATACGTGAAGAAAGTTAGAAAAGTCAGTGATCACACAGGCTCAGCTACTTGAGATACTAAGGTAAAAAGACTGCAAATTCGAAGGGTAGGCTAGACAATTGAGTGAGACTTTCTTTCAAAATACTGTAAACATTGCTGGAGAGGTTGTTCAGTACTCACCGTGTTCATTCCTGGTAGTTCAGTATTCAATCCTATTAACACACGTACACACACACACACACACACACACGTGCACAAATTAGGTATTCTTTTCTAGAGCTGCAAGCAGACCTTTGTTTATGGAATAAGCCTTTAATAAAGAAAGATGAGAGAGAGTGCTAGATTACAAATTATCAGTATACATCAGGTAACAGGAGACAAAATGGAAAAGAAGGAAAGGAATAAAGATACTACCTATTTTGTGACTTTGCCAAAACAGGTTGACATGCTTGAGGTTATCAAACAACATGGAATGACCAAAACATGTTTTTTAAATTGAATATTCAACAATTTTAGTTATCTTGATAATTTGAAACCAAGAAGTTAAAATATTTAAGTGGAGCAAAGGATATTTTAAATATATAAAATATAAGCTAGTACAATGACATTAAAAATGTAAGCTATTCTTCTCCTAGACCAAGTCTCAAGTTCATAAAATAGTTTGATGTTTCTCAAATTTTTATATTGAAAACTAGGGTAATATGAATTAATTTATAGTTTATTTCTTTTATTTCAACAAATATTAGGATGTTGAGTTATAGTTTCCATTGGAGAAAGTTAAATATAAAAATATTATCTTACATGATTAAAGAATTTAATATTTAATAGTCATAAAATAACATAAACCTTGTTATATTAACCATATTTAACCAATTCTTTGGAAAATTTTGTGTTAGAAAACATACTCTGTGTAACCAAATCTTATTTTTGGCCACGTTTCTAGGTTTAATGTTTTACATAGATCTACTATTCTATTTGTTCCCTCTCCAGACATTTGAGGCCTGTGACATATATTCTGACCAAATAAAAAAATTTGTTTTCTTAATAAGTAGGAAAAGAAAGTGTTTGGATGTCCTTCACTAAATATCACATTCATAATCATGAATGAAACAGTCCAATTACAAACCATTCCTTAATTTAAAAAGTATATCATTATTCAAATCAGCAAAAAACGTACCCATTTTATCTAAAAGAACATTAAAGCTAATACTAAAAGAGAATCCATTATAATGAGTTTTTTTATATTGAGCTTATGAAAGTTTTGAAAACCCTTGACTATACTGTTTTTAAAAAGGTTTTGAACTGTCTGTATAATTCCATCAATTATGTCACAAGATTTTTTAAATCTAAGCAAAGTGCTTTATTTCTCTTTCACAGCTACATATAAAATAATACTAATACAGAAAGCTGTTTCTTAGAAGCTAGCTTGAAAGGGTGCAACCAACATGTTTATAAAAGGAAGGGTGTGGGTCAGCCAGAGGTGGTAGCCTGCTGTTTTATAAATGACTTTGAAGTCCAATCAAGCACAGATCAAATAACCCCCTGTGGAGATTTTCTTTGTGTCAGCATTACATGAACTAATTCGGTATCATTTATTTTTCTAGGAAATACCAATGAACTTTGTGGATCCCAAAGAAATTGACATTCCACGTCATGGAACAAAAAATCGCTATAAGACCATTTTGCCAAGTAAGTTTCTTGACTTAATTATTCATATTGTAAAGCACAAGATCAGCCTTTTCCAATCACCTTACCTCTTAGTAACTTGGTGTTGCACTACTCTTATCATAATGACCAACTCACTGTTCCAGTAGATATATGGCTCTAAAATTTTGTCATGCTACACATTATGGTCAAGTGATTTTCTTCACTAGTGTCACGCAATGAATGAGTGAATGAAAATCTTTTCCACACTGGTGCTGAGATAACTTGATATCTGCATGCAAAAAAATTAAATAAAGTGAATTAAATGGTGCTTTACACCATACGCAAAAATTAATTCTGCATGAATCAGATGCCTACATGTAGGTAGTGAAATCATAAAACTTACAAAAGAAAAAAGTCATGCTTTCATAATTTTGAATTACTCAGTGGTTTTTAGATATGACAGTATAAGTACAAGGAATCCCTCAAAAAGTAGATAAATGAACATTCACCAAAATTTAAATGTTTGGTGCCTCAAACAACACTATCAAAAAGACAACACACCACATGAGAGAAAATCACATAAAAAGATGATTTAAAACTAAACAAAGGACTTGAATAGGTATTTCTCCACAGAAGTTACAAAAATTACCCGAATGCATATAAAAGGTTAGCATTATCAGCCACCACAGAAATCAAAATCCCTTCACATCCCTAAGGTGACTCTGATAAAAATGATAGGCAATAAAAAGTAGTGGTGAAAATGCAGGAAAGCTGGAACCTTCCTCCCCTGTCTCTCAACTTCTTTCCTTCCTAAAATTTTCAACAAAAACATATCGAATATTAAGTGTAGCGCATATATATCCATCATAATGATCTCAAGGATTTGGAAATTATCTGGGTTACTTCAAAGTTCAGCCTTCATTTCCTGGCCAGCGGATATCAGACAACTGCTTCCCAATCCTGTGTCAGCTTTTCCATTCCCAGAACTGGGTGGACTGCTCAACCAGGCACCTGTGCTGACAACTGATGTCGCAAATGACGGATTTTCTGTTGCAAACGCCTTTAACCCAAACACCTCACCCACTGCTGTTACACAGAATGTAACTTACAAAATAAAGCTTGGATAGTCACGCTAGTGGTTGAAAAATACCAGAAAAGACTCAGGTGAATAAGATCAATTCAAAACATTATATAAATTGATGATTAGCAAATGATCAAGATTTTAAATAGTGTGGTTATTTTTATTGTTTTAACCTATAATAAACTCCTCTTAAATTTAAAAGTTTGCCATCATGTGTATAATGGTACAGCTATAACATTTGAAAGATGTTTTCCAGCAGATGGAGGGGTAACCAAGACCTGACTATACGATAGCTCTTTCTCTGAAGACAATGTCAATCTGACTCAGGACACTCTGATGAACTCAAATTTATTTAAAATTATTTTGTAATATAAACAAATATTAATCATAAAAATGTGTTCTTTAAAATCACAAAAGCAATGAGGAAAATACTAATCACACATTGAGAACAAATTATTAGCACACACTGAAGTATAATAATAAATGTCATATGTATTTATTTTGCATAGTCAACTTATTTATGCAAATATAAAACAATATATCCGAAATTAAAGAACATCATTTATTCTAGCAATTATTTCATATTCAAAAATATGCTGTATGGTAATGTTTCCTACTTAAATTATGTTTTTCTCTTATTATACTAAATTTTTACCACAAGGTAGATATCCAAACAAATGAGTCATTTGTTGAGGTAACAAGTTGCGTTAGATTTTGTTTCCTACTAGATATTAGAATTAGATCTTATTTCCTATTCTGACAAAAACAATTTACAAATGCTGGTAAGCTATTTAATCATCCTCTGCCATCTTTTTTTTTTTGTAATCCCTAAAAAACAATGATAATAACACTATCTGACAAGGCCACTGAAAAAATTAAATGGTAGTATATGTAAAATGACTAGCAAATTTCTAATAGCTCTTTGCCTTCCTAAATGATAATGGATCATCATCCAACATTAATCCCAGGATAAGTTACAGAAAATGCTCTTATATTTAGAGAGAAGCTGAAAGTTTCCAAGGCAGGGTATTAAACAGCCCTGTTTTCTCTTACAGTTTGTATGTGGTTCTTATGAGTTTCCATACAGTCACCATCTTGCATTGTCAAGGTCAACTCTCTACACCTATAGGGATGTTCTGTATTTCTAATATGATAATTATTAGCCACCTGTGACAACTGAGCACTTGAAAAATAGTTAATGAACCTGAGAACCTGTTTTCTAGATTTTATTTTGCCCAGTTAAATTTAATTACTGTAGCTGCATAGCGCTAGTGGCAATCATATTGGACTATTCAGGCCTGAGTCTTCTCTTTCTTCTGCAATGAATTTGAGGTTGATTCCTAATCACCTTGAAGGTATAGTCAATCCTTTCCTTTCCCCCAGTTTTCTATTTATCTTGAATTCATCTATGAAAACTGTCCTATTTTCTTCCTAGAGGAAAAATCTTAAGAATTTTGAAAGAATAACTTTCTACAAAATCTGGTAAGATGTTACTCAAAATAGCGGGATCCAGTTGTCATTTTGTCTGTTAAACAGAAAAAATTTAAGATTATAATAGATATTTTAAGGAGACCAAGGTAGAGAAATGGCATTCATACAGATTTTTGTTTGTTTGTTTGTTTTTGTTTTTGTTTGCAGCACCAGGGATTGAACTCACATCCTTGCACCTGCCAGGGCAGGCGCTTAAGCCACTGGTTTTTTGAAGCAGGATCACACTATGTAGCTCAGGCCAGCCTTGTGCTCGCGTTGTAGCCCAAGCCGGCTTCGAACTCACAATGCTTCTCCTACCTCAGCCTCCTGAGTGCTGGGAATAAAGGCGTGCGCCACCACGCCTGGCTCATTCATACAGATTTGATGGAACAAATAAGTACAGCTTTGGTGGAAGAAATCTATACTTACGCCCACATGTACGCCCATACTTATGTTGAGGGTGGGGAATAAATAAAAGAGATAAGGAGGGAGAGACCAAGGAAAATGGAAAAGGAGGGAGGAAGGAAGGAAGAAAAGGAAAGGAAGGAGAGAAAAGGGAAAAAGGAGGAAAGGAAAGAATAAAAAAGAACAGAGAAAAAAATGATCAGTGTTTAAATTATGTTCATAATTGTTATTGAAACTGCCCAGATATGCCATAAATAGTATACAAAATATTTAACATATAATTCAGAAACGTTTGTTCAGAAAAAATTATGCAAATTTGATAAATACATACATTTAAAATCCATAACATTAGTAAAATTTTAAAAGCAGTGATGAAAATAATCAGGAAGATAAAGTTTTATTAGTTCCAGCCAATATATTAAAAGGCTTCGGTTGGAAATCTACATTTTTTCCTACTCAGTTATATGTTGTGTTCTTGCTTTTAAAAAATGGTATCTTCTAAATACTTGAAAATTATTATAAATTACTAATTTCCAATGTATAACATAATTCATCATAACAGAAAAACTTCATAAGTATAGATGTTTATAGCAGTTTATAGAGCTCCCAGTAAATCAAAGGCATTATAAAAACTGAGGAAAGTGCACCTTTTCTCAAGCCTGCATAGCTTAGGCCCTTTGTGGAAACTTCTAATAATCAATGGATAGGAAAGGAAGCAGAAGTGCTCTTGTCTCTTGCTAAGAAAAAAATAGAAAATCAAAAAGCAGTGTTTCTAACAGAAATTAATTCTAGTATTAAACAATGTGCATACCAGAGTCCAAACAGAAATTGCATGGGATATGAAAGTGAATTAAATAACAGCCCTTGGCCCCCAGGGGCTTACCACAATCCACTGAGTGCAGGCAGAAATTTAAGCACTTCACACACAAAGTGAAAGCCGACATAAAATTCAGGGAATCCGAGCAAAAAATGTGAGTGCCTAATACTGCCTAGGAGGGCCAGCAAGGGCTTTGGAAACACATACTTCCTGAGTTGAGCTCTGAAGGATGAGGATTTCACTGTGGAGAGAAGGCAAAGAAAATAGTATGTACAAACGCCTAGAGACTAGAAGAATGTGGAATACTGAGATTTCCCTAGATCCATGGGACTGGATCAGATGGTACACACAGGAAAGGGGCTACTGATTAGCCTTTGGGAAAAGATAATTGAAGATTTACTCTCCTCTACTAAGTAAGGAAGGACCTCCTATTTCATCCTCTAGACCTATACTGTCCAGAAGAGCAATCACTAGCTACAGATGGCTGTACAAATTTAAATTCAAATGAATCAAAATTAAAATTAAAACTTCTTTTTTTTTTGATGTATGCTAGCCACATGCCAATGTCTAATAGTCACATGTGGTTAGTGATTACACATGGTTAACTAAAGATAGTTCTTCCACATAGTGTAAAGGAGCAGACCTTGGTTTTGTTGTAGAGAAAAAAGAAATCAGTACTACAGGCAATTTAGGGGCTATCCTGGTTGATCTAATCACTGTAACTACTCTTAAAGCAACGCCATTTAGCCTGCAGCTTAATTTCAAACCAAAAGGAATACCTCTACTCTATTAAAGGAATGCCTAACAAGTTGTATTCTGTGAATTTTTATACTTAATGGACATCAAAACTCTGACATTAAGAAACCCTGAATTTAACTTCTGAATATGCATAGAACCTAGATGTGCAGAATACACCTACTCTAACACCTCTCGAAGGAAAACTGATTTGTGATAATACTACTCCTTTCTGAAATATTTTTCCAAAAACTTTTAATGTGTATAAATGTATAAATACAACCGAAATCATACTGGTTGAAATATATTGGAAATGTATTTCCTTCTCAGGCTGATGTGGCATCTTTACCATATTACGCAACCAGATATTGCTCTCTAGATATTTCACCACCCCCAGCATTGCCTTTCTTTGTTTGTCCAAAATGCTGATCACTGCAAGCATGTCTCAAACAGCAGGATGGAGAAAGAAGTGGCAGAAGAAGCACCCTCGATTTACTCCCATGGTCTGACAGTTACGTATGTCCCATAGTCACTTCCTCCCACATTTTGCATGTGAGGATCTAGTCACATGGCCACAACTAAATGCAAGGGATGGTAAGAAAGGGAGTTTTATACTGTGCATCCTACCAAGTTCCCAGTAAGGACCTGAGATGTTATTACTAAAAAAGAGGGGTGTGTGTGTGTACACGTGTGTATTATTTGGACAGTGCCTTTTTAAAAAGTGAATACAGCATTCTGTATACAAAATTAGGTAATGGAAAAGATCTGTGCAAGTGATGACCAGCATAGAATCTTGTCATGACTTCTAGAGATTTAGGAGGAAATGAAGAGCTTTTGAGTGATTAGCCCTAGCTTCCATCCCCATAGATTCTATACTGTGAGGGATCCAGGTGATAAGGTCAACACTGAGCATGTTCCCATATCCCCACCTTCTGCTCTAAAAGGTTGGTTTTCCTCACAACCACTTTCTCCAGCACATCCTTGCAGGAGAAATTCCAGTGAGAAGACAAGGCCCATGTCCCAAGAGGACTCCATGTTTCTGAGACAAGTAGCACAGTTATTTGTCATAGTCAGGTTATGCCCCAACTCAGATAGTCCTTAGCTGTTCCACTAATATCTCTGTAATCATCCTGCTTCTTTTAGGACAGCCAGAAGGACACACCAGGAATGTTACCAATGTTTTTTGAATGAAACTGATTGAGGGTCTGCCTCTATAAACAAGGCCTTTGTGTGCTACCCAGGGGTACTCTTACTGATTTCTAGAATTTATCAGCAACTTCTAGGCTACTATTGCTCCATCTGGCATGATCGAGAGATATTTGACCTGTGCCTTAAAAGGTCAGATAAACATCTTGGTCTTCACACATCAATCTTTAGCTGTAAGCAGAAGGGAACTTTCTCTTGCCAAAACAAATCCCTTTCAGATCAAATCAACTTTATCAATTCCTATGCTAGCTCTATTATCATTAATATGTACATATGAGATATGTGTATCACATACATCTTAATTTAACTATCTTAGTAACTGGCAAGTAAAATTTTGCTGTGTTTTCAACATCTTTGAAGATGGCCTGTATAGTTCTAATTTTGATAAGCTAGAGTCAGGTCTCTGTCTCACCTCTTATGAGCTGCATGACCTTGGGTAAGTTACTTAACTTTTCTATGTCTCCATTACTTAATCTAGAAAAGGAAAATATTAAGTGTATCTACTTTATAGAATTGTGTAAGTGAAAAAGTGCACAGAAAACTGTTAGCTGTTCTATCTCTGCCAGATATTAAAGCCATAATGAGAATGGAGTGTGACATTTAGTAGGCATTAATACATGTTGTTTGTTTATCTTATGAAGAGACTGAGAACTCACTGAAATAAATTGAGTTGATACTTGCAAGCTCTCTTTCCCTGGCTTGTCAAGCCCCATCCCCACACTGATAACAGGAATAAAAGAGAACTGACACAAATTCCTAGTCTAAAGTAAAAGAGAAGGTGTAAAAGTGAGATGGGGTCAAGAATCAAAGCCCCATGAAATGGCATGAAGCATAAGCTTATCTCAGCCTATTGCCAAGGTTTATGGGAGAAACAAATCAAGATGTGCCCAAATGTCCCTCAGTAAACACAGATGGATCAAGAAATTCACACACATAACCAAAGACAGATATAGGCACGTATCTGCCAAACAGTGTGTAAGTCAAATATGTGTCACTGGTACCTGGGGAACTTTAAAAGCGTAAGCCTCTTTACTGTATCTTTCCTGTCTCTTTATTAGATCCACTCAGCAGAGTATGTTTACAACCAAAAAACGTAACTGATTCATTGAGCACCTACATCAATGCTAATTATATCAGGGTAAGTAAATAAATACAAATTTCTTTCCAGTGAGTATGTTAACTTTTGAAATTGTTGATTTTATTTTATCTTTTCCCTTAGAGTAGATTAAGTTTGATTTAACTTTATTACTAGCGAGTTCTGTTTGTTTGTTAAAAGTCATGTCGAAATTGGTGGTGGAGCCTTCACAGGGAGTCCTCCATTACTATGGATCTCTGATAATGTTCTCTACGTGGGCACTGGTGGGGACTGAGCATTACAACCCTCACTGTCAAATACTGGGCTGTACCTTCTGGAAAAGCACCCATATGCCAAGTGCAAGGTCCTGGGTTTGATCTCCGGTACCAAATAAATAAATACATAAATAAAAGATGAAAAATACCCATATGTATCGTAGTGCTAGAATCAATGAAGCTGCCACAATCTTTGTTTCTTTTAGTTTAACACAGCTCTTTCGTTTTGAAGATCTTCCACCTAATTTATCACTGTAAGTCATGAATTTAAAAGTCAACAATTTTGTCTGTTTACTACCACCAGGGCTACAGTGGCAAGGAGAAAGCATTCATTGCCACACAGGGCCCCATGATCAACACCGTGAATGACTTCTGGCAGATGGTTTGGCAAGAAGACAGCCCTGTCATTGTTATGATCACAAAACTCAAAGAAAAAAATGAGGTATGATCTTAAGCAAAGCTCAGAAAGTTACACATGTTCTATTGCTACTGAAGAGATTTTGTGTAAATAAAATCATCATGAACTTCAAAGGATTTGTTTAAAGTGGAAACCTTGAGACATTTAAAGGCTACTTCCAACAAATGGTAACTGGTATCATTCTATGCATGGCAACTTTCCTTCAGACAAGTCAATATAATTGGCGTGCACATATTTCATTTGTACTCAGGTATCTCAGTAAGGAGGTGAGGGGCCATGATTACAAACAATTATATAATAATTATAAAATACTACCCTAATTTGTAAGCAGGAAAACAAAAAATTATACATTTCCCAAGTGGTACCTGAATGAAATAAATGAATGAAATAACAGGCACATTCTAGTTGTTGGAAATATGTTAATAAACAAAACACACCAAAATTCCTGGCATGGTAGATTTTAATTTCCTAATGGGGGACAAAAAAACAAAAAATGATAAGCATAACAGATTCATAAATAAATGGAATATATTAGAAAAGATAAGTGCTATGTTTGAAAACCAGAATGGGATAAGGGGATGGGATATACTGAGAAGTAGCAAGAGATGGGTGGGAAGGGCAGACCATAGTGTGAAATGCAATGAAAAGTGAGATTGGAAGAAAGATTTGGAGAAAGTGACAAAACAAAGCAACTTTCTCCTCTTTATAGTAAGAAATGCAAAAAAAGGAATAAAATTAGATTCTATTTCTATACTTTTATAAGCATTTACTTTGCAGTGCAACTTAGTCCTCATTTTGTATTATAAAAATAAAATTGTACAGGTGCTTCTTATATTTTAGGGTATCTTATTGGGATAATTTACCACTTGATTTTGATCAACATTTTATTTGCTTGTTTTCTTGCCAAAATGACTATGCCAGGGCTTCACCATGACAGTAACAGTTTAGGAAAACTGAGATTTCTCTTAAGCTCTTTTGGTGGGTTATAAGTCTTGATTGCAGTATAATCCTGCTATTAACTGAGACAATCTAGGCTCACAAGACAATAACTTACAAGTTTTTTAAAGTTTGATATTTTCTTTGGTTTGTATTACAATAGATGATGCATTTTTCCTAAATTTCATATTCAGAAAAATAAGTATGTTTTTGGCTAATATATGAGGCTATACACCAAATTAACTATGTGTATGGTTTACCAATGAACAAATTTATATGAGCCTGACATAAAAGCAAGATGTGTCAAAATGAATATAACCCACAATATTCTCACCTGTTTTACATATTAAGTCACTGACAGTTCCCACAGAGCTGTTCAAAATACATGACTGTTTAGCTTTGTAACAGAAAAATACTTCTAAGTTTTAAAAGGTGTATTCACTGTATGTGTACTTCTATGTATGCATGTTTATAATATTTACATAATAATGTTGATTATGTAACCTGAAAAAGTCCGACTACAAAGCCAATGACACTGGGTAAAATATGAAATAGCGTGTATTGCAAAGTTTGGAAAAACTAAAAAACAGTCTAGTAGTCAAAAATTTAATAACAAGGTATAAAATCAGAGAACTAGGTTCCTAGTGTTTTAATTGCATGTAAGAACTAGAGACAAATCTTAGGAATGCAGGAACCAGGAGTTGGAACTGAAATCTTACCTAAAATGAACACCTACAAAGGATGTGGCTTTAGTGAAAACTGAAAGACAAAAATAAATCTGCCTATCAAATTAGGACTACAATAGAAAATTAATTCATTTAAATACGGACTTTTGGTGGGATAAAATGACTGTCTTAAATATTCAAAACTGAGAAACTTCAGAATACTAAACCACATTTACCAGTTGGAGTAATTAGTATCAAAAGTAATAACAGCTTGGTAACACTTTGTGCACTTTACAGAAACAAAGACAAAAACTTCTTAGATGCATAATGTACTCTCCATGTATGCCTGACATAATTTCCCCACAAAAAATCTCAAATATAAGTTCACAAATCAAAATTATGAGCCACAAAAGTAAATAAAACATTAAAAGGAAAAATCAGAAGAAGCAACCAATACTAGAAAGATCTACAAGAAAAAAAATACTTAAAATTACAAAGGTTTTTAAAAGAACTTACAACACAAATACAAAATAAAATAGAAGACAAAAAAACAAGCTGCTATAAAAAAGAGTAAGATATACAATCAAAACAAAAAGTATCAGGAATAAATGCTTTACACATGTTAAAATTAAAATAAAATTTAGTTTTATAAGACCTGACACAGATGAATAAATAATTAGTGAATTAGAAAACGTAATTAAAGAAATGACCTAGAAAAACAAAATCATCAAAAGCATGAAAATTGAAGAGACATAGGGGATGTTTAAATGCCCAAAACATTGGTGTTTCAGAAGGAAAAAAATAAATTTAATGAGAAGAAACAATATTTGAACAAATAATTGCTATAGGTTTTATAAATATGATGAAACACTTGAGCTTTGGTTTTAAAAAGCACAATAAGTATTAGTTTGGATAGGTAAAAAATAAGCTCAATGTTAGACACATCTGTGGAAATGAAAACACCAAAGATACGATTTTAACAACCAGAATCACTATCAACAATAGCAACAGTGACAATACAGACCCCAAACCATTATAATACCCACAAATGGTTAAATCAACCATCCAAACCCCAGCAAATCTATCATATAGGAACAAGAGAGAAAGAAAACCTTTTCAGACAAACAAAAAGTGAAACAATTCATCATCAACAGCATCTTACCAAAATAATTGCAAGGAGTGTTGAATGAAGATTTGATCCAGCAAAAAAAGGACTCAGAAGTAAAACAGCAACCAAAGAAAGTAAAAATGAAGGTAGAACTAAAGTGATGAACAATGAGAGAATATGAAGAAATGTAAAATATTCTTGTGTTAGTCATGAAAATGTCAGAAATTTGACTAAGTTTAGACTTTAAGCTAAACAAGTGGATTCAACATGGCTAAACAGAGGAGGAGCCACCCTGGAGTCACTTGGAGAAAACTAAAAACACAAGTAGTTGGAAGAAAAGGAGGGACATACATCCTGACGACAAAATCAATCTGAAATAAGAGACTTGTTGATCAAGCAAAGCATACATACTGTAATCTCAAATACTGAGTATTGTAATCCAAGTATTGTAATTCCTTTTTTAGTCTTCCTCATGATCCAAAAAGTTATATTTGTAATCCCGCTGAGACATTATTGGAATTCCAGCAAGTTAATTTCAACCTGTCACCTCCAATGCAACTCATGGTGAGGGTAAAGACATCAGGACATATTTAGAGTTAAAGGCAGCCAAGGAGTCCTAAACCCAAACCCCATGAGGATATGTGGACAAAGGCCCCGATCCAAGGCCTCTCCTAGAATTTATTATCTTGTGAAGAAAGAGGAGGTGGCTGGAGGATGAGCGACAGTGAGGATGGCGGGAACTATGTGAGTAACTTGAGCTGGCTAGCCAGGTAGGGAGAAAAACATCTTTGCAAAATGCAGGGAGAATGACAGGCAGAAGGATCAATCTGTATAATTCAATTAAGGTAGCTATTGAATTGTTGTTGGAGGCTGTTGCTTTAGTTTCTGATATGTAAATTTTTGTGTCCTGGGGACTCATAGTCTCTTTATTTGAGGCTCATACCCAATTGACATTCCTGGAGCTGACTGGCTCTGTCATCCCACTGTGCTTATATCTTTTACTGAAAGCACTATGCAGAGGAAACAGGAGGCTGTCTGATGGCTTTAGAGATTGCATACCAGTACCTCAGCTAGGCTCATTTGCAATGCTTAGAGCCAATTGAAGAGAATCAGCTCTGTACATACCAGTGTATAAAAATAAGCCTCGATATAATCAATGTTGCAGCAATTGTTCTACATTCAAGGGGAATCACTCAAATCGTCTCCTACACATATACACAGGTCTTTATAAAACAGCAAAGCAACCCACAGGGCTGCCTGCAGGACCTCCACCTGCATGTGGAGCAGGGACCACCATTCTGAAAAGTTCTCAAAAAACTGATGGACTGCAATAGCATGGCAAACTCAAGCTACACAGGACAGATTTGGGATGTAAGGCCCCTCAGCTCTGCTGTCTTCCTCCAAACAGAGACTTTGCAACCTGGCAGAAAATTTTGCTAGCACATATGGAGGCAAGAAGCTGCTCCTCCCCTGATAGGCCATTAGTGTTTTGTTTTGTTTTGCTTTGCTTTGCTTTGTTTTTTGTCATGCACCATAGAGGCTCACTGGAACCTCTACCAACAGCAAGATTAGGGACAGCAGTGGCAATTGTGAAGGAAGTGAGTGGAGCAGCACCACTCATCCTGCTCTGCTCCCAGAAGCCTGAGAGAGGAGAGAAAAGGGATTTAAGTAGCCTTAGACTACAGCAGAGTGAGTAGTTCAGTATCACCCCACCCACCATCCATACACACGCGCGCGCGCGCGCACGCACACACACACACACACACATGCACACTGCCCTGCTCCCAGTGGCACAAGAAAGAGTAGAGAAGGGGGACAAAACAGCCTTTGGCTGTGTCTTGGTTACTTTTTACTCCTTGCCAAGACAAAATACCTGACGCCCAAAGTTAGGGAAGGAAAGGTTTATTCTTACAGTTTCTTGGGAGTTTTAGTCCTTTAGTTGGCTCCAAGATAGGGTGGCATGGTGGGCCTCAAAGGGCTTGTGTGATTCCACCCCCATGGCACTTTTGGTGGTTACCAATCCCATAGCTTCTCTCTTGGGCTGGCTTTGCTCCCTCATTGTAGGTTTCCTTAGATGATCCACGTTCCTGGCTTTTCCAAACTTTTGAGGTCTCCACTGCACTTTTGGCTTCACATTCATAGCTTCACACCCTGCCCTGTCAGGGGCACACTGCCTGGCCTCCCAGGCTTTCTGAAACCGAGGTGGAAGCCTTTTTAATCTCAGAACCCTTGCACGACGTGGATGATGCCAAGGTCTGCTGCCAGCTGGAGCAGTAGCCAGGCTTACCTCTCTCTTGGCTGTAGGGTTCAAGTGCCTGGATCGTTGGGCACTCTGAACCTGATTTCGAGGAACAGATTCTCTATGCTGTCTCCATTCTGGAACCTGGTGCGGCCGCCGCCACCATTCTGGAACATGATGCTCTGAGGCTTTCTCCTCCAAGCAAAGTCTTTTACTTTTGCAGTTTTGAGGCTGCAAGGTGTGGGAACCAGCTGCCTCTTCCTGGGATGCCCCCAGGCCATCTTTTTTATTTTGTTTCTTCTCAGCAATGGAGATCTTAGCCCTTTCTTTACAGTCCACAGCTTCACTGGAGCTTCCTTTCTGGCCAAACTCACGTTTTAAATTATCCTGCTGGGCTCTTTGCTTTTGATTTCCAACATAAATCTGGCTAAAAGCCCCCAACAATAGCCATGCCACCGCTTCAACATTTCGCTGCCTTGAGATTTCCTCTGCCAGATTAATTAATCCAGTGTCCTTAATCTCAGTGTTAGGCAAAGTCTCTGGACACGAGCAAAATGCAGACAAACTTTCTGCCAAGCCATAGCACACATCATGTGGAGTCCAACAACCAATGCAATCCTTTTTCCTAGCCTGGTCTTTACCGGCAGGCTTTTTATCAACCTTCTGGTCTCCTGAGCTCTGACCAGAATCTCCCCTACAGAACAGCCTAAGCTGTTTCAGCTCTATGCATTCAGGCGACATCTCCAAACCTTTCCAAACTCTTCCCACAAGCCATTTCCAAAGGCTCTTGAACCACATGGCCAGGTTTAGTCACAGCAACGACCCCACTCCACTGGTACCAAATTCTGTCTGGGTTACTTTTCACTCGTTGCTGAGACAAAATACCTGACACCCAAAGTTAGGGAAGGAAAGGTTTATTCTTACAGTTTCTTGGGAGTTTCAGTCCTTTAGTTGGCTCCAAGATAGGGTGGCAAGGTGGGCCTGCTGTTCATGGCGGCTGCAAGCCGCACACTGCGCTGGCGAGAGAGCGAGAGGCACAAGACAAAGCGGAAGACCCGCCTTCCCTTATACTGTACATCGGCTCCACCCCTGGGCGGGTACAGCAAACCGAACACAAGCAAGCGCCAGACTTAGCCCCATCAAAAGTATGTGAGGACTTGGGGGGACATAGCATAACCCATACAGGCTGTCTCCACAGAGGTGGCAGGGGCAACAAGTCTGCCAACAGGACTCCCCTCACCCTGCTTCCAGCTGGGAGAGAGAATAGAGATTTGCCAGTGGAGAGTAACACAGGAGGTTGTGCAAGGGCCAGGAGGGGCTAACTGTACACCAGATGGAGAGAAGCCTCAGGCTCACTCTTTGAGGGTGCCACAGCAACTAGGAGAGTGATACAGAGGCAAACAGGGCAAGGAGACATGGGTGGACTACCTGTGAACATCAAGAAAGTTTCTGGTTGTAGACTCTGACCTCAGCCACACAAATCCGGAGGCTAAAATCAGTCCCACAACCATGACTAATCTTACTGCAGACTTAGTGGGGTTACCCAGCACAGATTTGGGATCAAATTTGGACACTATTGCAGAACTGTGGATGCCAGAGGAATTTTATAGGGATTTGTTTTCCTTTTCCTTTTTCTTTTTTGTTTGTTTGTTTGTTTAGGTATTTACTTTATTCCTTGTCTTATTTTGTTTGACGCTTTTGTCTGTTTTGCCTCAACTATCTTTCTTGATTTTTTTGATACTTTCATGAGAGTGAACATTGTCTCTAGTCTTTCTGATTTGCTTCAATAGCCCCCTGTTTTCTCCTTTATTATTTCTCTACTTTCCTCTTCTCCAATTTCCCAAAGTTTGAGTGATCAACCTTTGTCTTCCAACCTTACTTCTACTATATATCTTGTCATTTGCCTCTCTATTTTTTCTCTATCCCTCATAACCCCCACCCCCAGGAGTAAAATCAGTCTACTCAGGGAAAACTCACTGCATACAAATTCCTCACCTATGCTGGATTTGGTTATAATAACTATAGGTCATGTTCCTGTTGTTAAAGATAACCAAATTAATAATTACCACAGTTTGCCAGTTTCTAGACTGTACTTGATGCTATTGTTATTACTAAGTGTACTACTTTACCAGGGTATTAAACCTGTTATTATCAGCTGTTCTCCCTTGCATGACAACACTGTGATTGTCTGGAGTCATAATCACCACCATAGTTCAATACCAAAGGACTGGGTGCTGGGCCAAATAGATAGCAACTTCTCATCCCTAATAAATTTGGAAGGTAAGATTTTGGAACAGACAGAAAGGTGAAGAGTCAGCTACACCTAGAAGACTTATCTGAGGAATAGATGTTTCCTAGCTAAACCTCAATGCCAGTGATAAGGCTACCAACCAGAAGCAATGTACAAATATCAACACAAAAAACTAAAATTTAAAAAATAAAAAATGACAAGATGCAGAAACAAAATAGAGCCCCAGGCTCCCAGCCCACACAGGAAAAGCCAGGGGACAATAAGATCAAAGAAATCAGAAGCCATCCACCTGAATTTTCCGAAATGGTGGCAACAGCAATTTTAAAAAACAAACAAACAGATGAATGAAGCAATAGAGAAAATCAGATCAGAAATATTCTCTCAGGTTGAGAAAAAGAGAGAGATGACAATCATAATGAAGGACTTGCTCAGTGAATCTACAGTGGACAGAGATAAAAAATAAAATAGAAGAATTTAGAAAAATGATGGAAGCCAGGAATAACCAACATAAGGAAGAAACAGAATCCATGACACACATTCAAACACATATCCAAGAGATTAAAAATTCCATTGAATGTATATGTAGCAGAATGAACCAAGGTGAGAACAGAATATTACACTGAGAAGACAGGATTGAAGTTAACAATCATAAAAAGAAAAGCTTCTATAAAAGAGCAAAAGACCATGAAAAATCAATTCAAAAGCTGCAGTTTTATAAGATTGATAAGAATCAATGATAAAGCAGGAGCCAGTACAAACATAAAACATGTGTTCACAGAAGTAATGCCAGAAAACTTTCCAAGCACAGAAAAAGAATTTGACATATAGATAAGTAAGATAAGTACAGATAAGTAAGGCATGTAGGACTCCAATTAGCCATGATCAAAAAAAATCTATACCATGCATATAATAATCAAGGTTCCAGAAATTCAACACAAGTATAGAATAATAAAAGCTGTTAGAGAAAAGAAACGAGTCACCTATAAAGGAAAGCCCATCAGAGTCACACCAGACTTCTCAACACAAACCTTCAAGTCAAGGAGAGTTTGGAATGAAGTATTTCAAGTCCTGGAAAAAAAAAATAAAAAACTACCAACACAGATTGATGTACCCTGCAAAACTATCTTTCAAAACCAATGGAGAAGCAAGATATTTTCATGACAAAGAACAACTGAAAAAGTTCAAGACCACCAAACCAACTCTCCAAAATGTTCTGAAGGATATTTTAGAAAGAAATAATAAATACTACAATTCCAAGAACACCAATAGAAGGGATCCACCAGGCAAGACAAATAATTAAACAGAGGGAAAACAGAGTTCCAACAGCAGAAAAATAGTACGACAAGAATAAGCCAATACATATCAGTTATAGCTTTCAATATAAATGGTCTCAATTCACCAAGAAAAAAAAAAAAGACTGGCAGAAGCTGGATCAAGAAACAAGAGCCAACAATATGCTGCATACAAGAAACACATTTAACTCAAAAACAAATTCACAGACTGAAAGTCAAGGATGCAAAACAATGTTTCTTGTGAAGAAAGATGGCAAAAAGCTGGGGTAGCTATTCTATTTGCAGACAAATTGAACTTCAAGCCACGACTAATCAAGAGAGACAAAGATGGTCACTACATACTTGTAAAGGGAAAAAATGAAAGAGATAACATTCATAAATATAAAAGCACAAAACACTGGCACACCCAACTATATAAAACAAGTATTACCAGACATTAAAAATCAAATAAGCACTAATACAATTGCAATGGGGACTTCAATACTTCATTGTTACAACAAGAGAAAGATCAGCAAGACTGATCAATAAGAGATAAAATCAACAAAGACATAGCAAAACTGAATAAAATTTTTGAATAAATGGACTTATAGATGCCTGTAGAATGTGCACTCCACAACATCAGAGTACACATTCTTCTCAGCTGCACAGGTAACGTTCTACCAAAAGAAACTACATCCTAGCCCATAGAACATGCTTAAGTAAATGCCAAGGAATTGGAATTATCCCGTGGATATTATCAAACCACGGTGCAATGAATTGGAAATCAATGGCAAAATAACCCACAAAAACTACATGAACACAACTGGAAATTAAATAATAGGCTCCTGAACAATCAATGGGTCACAGATAAAATTAAAGAAGAAATTAGAAAGATTTTACAATTAAATGATAATGCCAATACAACATACCAGAACTCATGGGACACAATGAAAGCACTGCTTTGAGAGAAATTTATGGCACTAAATTCTCACATCAGGAAAATAGAGTGAGCTCAAATAAACAACCTAATGTTGAACCTCAAGCTTCTAGAAAAATAAGAACAAGTCAAGCCCAAAACTTGTACAAGGGAGGAAATTATAAAGATGAGAGCAGAAATCAATATGGTGGAGACTAAGAAAACAATACAAAAATAAATGAATTGAAGAGTTGATTCTTTGAAAAATTAAATTAAATTGGCAAGCCCTAGCCAACCTTATCAAAAAAAGGAAAGAAAAGATCCAAATCCATGCAGTCAAGAATGAAAACCACACGGATCCTGGAGAAATCCAGGAAATCATCAATACCTACTTCAAGAATTTGTACTCAAATAAGATGGAAAACACAGAAAAAAAATGGACAGATTCCTAGATACATATGAATCAAGAAGATACAAAAAAAAAACTGAATCAAGAAGATACAAAAATTCTAGCTTGGTATGGTAGCACACACCAGCAATCCTGGTACTTGGGAGGCTAAAGTAGGAGAATAACTGTGAGTTTGAAGGGAAGAAATAATATATATATACACGGGATAACTAGTTAAGATAATTTTACTACACATTCTATTAGTTCATTGAAAGGATCAGTTAGTGCTTATGTTGTTTGATTAATTTTGTATGCCTATATCTGGTAATCTGAGCAACTATTTTAAAGACAACAATTTTCAGTATAATAACCATTATTAATTTCCTATCATCTTGTTTTGAAATTCTTAATCATGTTTATTTTTCCATTTTCTTTAAAATAAAAAAGTACACACACAAGAAAGTTAGAATGTTCATTAAAATAATCCCAACACTGACAGGTCATTGAGGTTTTGTTTTTCTCTTTGGTTGTATAATTCAAAATTGGAGAAGTGTTGGTTTTTAGCATTTTGAACCTCTTATCTTTTTTAATGTCTGAGGCACATCCTCTGGAGATATCAAGGTCAAACATGTTATATGTCTAGTATGTGTATTCTGCTACTCGGATTGTTTTTTCCTGTGGAGACAGACATGATACAAAATACTGGAAGAAATATTTTTGACTGTTTAAAATTTGTTTCATTACTCTTCATATTAAAATAAAAATTCCTTTCTGTCCATACTCTTCAAAGATGCAAATAAAATACTGTAAAGGAAACTTTGATGTTTTACAGATCAAATGATACTAAGAAGTCTGGCTCAAAAAGAATACACAGCAGACTCCACACTACCAGGAAAGTGCTGTTTACCGAAAATGTGCCAACTTTCAATTGTGTTAAGCATCATTGTTTGGAGTAGACAAAAATCATTTCCTCCAAAGAATGTGGAGGTGGAGTTATCTTTAGAAGTTCCCACGCTTTATATTTTTATGATCTTTTCTACTTTATAATAAATAAATAAAGGAGTAATTGCCATCTTTCATTTAATAATCTCAATATTCTCAGTGAAATGAAAGACAGAACTGAAAAATTAGTTCTGATAAAAAAAGTAAGTTGCTAGCAGGTTTATTTAGATAAATCGCTACAAAGACGGAATTCCTTTTGAAATAAAAAAATTGAAAACACAGTGTTCAGATTTTCTTAATATGAATTATTCCATTATTAAAAAAAGATGTAGTGACCAAAACCTATAAATCTGAAACTAGATCAGTCCAAAAATAGCAAGTAGTGTTTGCTTGCAACTAGGGAGTCAGAGTGCTCAGACTGCCTCTGGACCTTTCTGGTTGCATCTCTCTTCCTTTCTAGGAATGAAATAAAGTTGATACAAGTAGTGACCATATGAAATATAGTGCTAAGCACAATCATGTAATAAATTCAGTTAAAACTCACACTAACTCTGAAAAAATAGGTTTTACAGTCTCCTATACAGTATTATAGATGAGAAAACTAAAACCAAAAGTTTAAGTCATTTTATTTAATCCTCAAAGTTAATGTATGATGCAGTTCAAATTTTAATCTGGGTTTGATTGATTTCAAAGCTGTACCTGTAATCATTGCCTCATCACAATAACAGACCCAGTGAAGAAGCAAGACATTAGAAGGCCAGCAACCCACTGTTGGTCTCTGAGAGCAATAATGTATCAAATTTATTTTTCACAAAGTCAACAAATTACTTGGTGATGTGACTAACATAGGCTTCTCAAGTATTTAACATAAATGTATGCTTCTTCTGTTTTCACATGCATCTTTCACCTGTGTTGGGAAATGCAGTTTATTAATATAAACCCCATTTTGCTCGTTGACTTAGCCATTGCAAAATTTAACCTCATAAAAGTTATATAGGAATAAGATTTTAACTTTTCCCTTCTTTCACTTCTTTCTCTTCTCTGATAAAATTATAGAATATTTTCATTTCAATTACATTCATTTAGCCAAAGAGCTCACTCAGTGCCTGTCACCTAAAGACTAAGTGCTCGAGGTTGGAAACACAATCTAGCAAAACAAGAGAATATGAGAACTTCCAAAAATTAACACAGTGCACCAGAGCAGAGCAGTTTTGTGTGACTAGAGCACATGTGACACAGCAGGGAGTAAAGGGAAATGAGACTAGAAAGGTAGGTTGCAATGAAAAACAGAGGGCTATCTTAAAAAATTGGTTTTAGGTGGATTGGCAATGCAGTTTCTGCATCAGGAGTCTATTTGGTGGCAGCAGATAGGATCTGGATTTGAGAGAAACAAGAGGAAGCAGAAAAATGGGTTAATAGAAGTCATACAAACTTCCAGGTAGGAAATAATGCCATGCTGAACTAAGGCAGTGGCAAAGTGCACTGAGAAAAGGGGCAGACATTAAGAGGCATCCCAGCTGTAGAAACCCCAGTGCTTTGTTTCTGACTAACATGGAGAGAGGGGAGGGAGAGCTGACTTCAAGATTTCTTGCATGGGATGCTCAGTGGATGGCGATCTTGTGATGGAGAAGAGGAAGATTTGAAAGAAGAAAGTGAACTTCATTTTTCAAGGCTGTGGTTTGAGAAGTCCTGAACAATTTTAGATGATAAAGTCTATTGAGTAGGTAGAAATAAATCTAAACTTGTGGAGAAATGCATGGGTTAGCAATGGAGATTGGATAGGGTTTGGTTGAAATGATGGAAAGGTATAGAATTTATGTAAAGAGAATAAAAGAGAGATTTGTATTCTGTTGTATACTCTGCTTTTAACATTATGTGATTTCTCCATGTCGTTAATAATTCACCAAAACATTATTTTAAATTACTGTTAAATTTTCTTGTATAATCATTTCCTTATATTAATTCTTAGATTGTATCCAATTTTTTGTTCACATCTGATTATTTCACTAAGATATATAGAATCGTGAAATACCTAATCAAATTATATGAACTTTTGAAAGAATATATTCTCAATGTGTTTTCCAAATAAGTATTCAATTGTACTATAGTCTTCAATATCTGTTATCCAGCTAATTTTAATGGTGTCCAGTCCATAATTCCTCTTTATAAAATATCCAATTCTGTATATTGTATATATTCATTCATTCATCACACAAACATATATATGAACTATCTACTATCAATCACTAGTGTAAACAATTGAATTATATCCAAGTGTGTCCATTAAATATTATATATCAGCAACACTGAAATACTATAGAAAAAAAGAAAATATAAGTGGAGAGTAAGAGAAGTGGGAAGCAGCTTCTTACATCAGATCAGGTGGAGACTGTGGGCATCTTTAACCAAAGCACATAAAAGAGTAGTCAATCATAGATCCAGCATAAAGCAGAAGAAATAGCCAATGAAAATGCTCTCAGTCTCCTGGTGTGTTTGAGGGAGGGTTAGAAGGCCATGGTGGCTGGTACCAAGTGTGCAAAGGAGAGAGTGGTAGATGAGCTCAAATATAGCTACCATTTGGAAATAACCTACTGAAGAAGCTAAGGCAGTGCACACGTCTGGGAACTTCAGGTCACAAGCACCGGGTCAGAGTCTTGTTTCTATTTCAATTTTATCTTCTAAAAATTGGGAATAATATGACATCTTACCTTGCAAAGATATTGAAAGGGATTAAGTAGTATTTTACTTATGGGTAACTTTGTAAGTTCGAAAACACTGTATCGTTTGTCAGTATTAGTGTAACATAAGTATTTTAAATCTATAGATAACAGCAAGAGTTTTATGGTCACAAAAAAAGATAAGTAATCATCTCATTAAAGCAAATTGCAGCTGCTAAATATGTGTTTCCTTAATTAAATACATTCCAAGAAAAACTTTTACAATATAAGCTATGTGTAGTCTATGTTTGCCTTAAATTTTATTATAAAATTTAATGTGCATTCAGATGGGAAAATAGTTTCTCAATGTTTAAGTAAGTTATGTATTAAAATAAAGTAGGCCATTTTAGACAAGATAAATGTTTGAGATGAGGTACATGCTAATTACCCTGATCTGATCATTGCATGCTGTATCCACACATTGATGTATCATGCTGTACTCCATAAATACGCAAAATTATGTCAGCTAAAATTTTTAAATGTACATTAAAATGTAGAACTTATAAAACTGTACATTTGAATAGAAAGTAAATTTTTAATGAAATAACTAGCAAAATGTTAATTTCTTGTGTTATATTCTAAACATGTGAAAGTATAATATATTTTTTCTATTGTTTAGAATTAGCTAGAAAATTAGAGTTCAAGTAAGGCAATCAAAAAGATTTATCAAACATGCATAGGAAGTTGAAAACCTGTACTCTTTGATCTTAAACATGGCTAACATTTACTGAGCTTGTAAATCAGGCACTAAATACACTCCACTAAGAATGAAAGCACGGGGAAGTTAAGCAACTTGTCTATGCCTAAACAACTGACCCAAGCTCTGCTCATGCCTCAGCAGGACACTGCACTGCCCTCTCAAGATTCCTGCTTGTGGTGGGGAAGAGTAGGCTATAGTGCAAAAAGCGATTCTGGTCAGGTAGTGTGTGTGTCATTGCTTATGGTCAGTGTTAAAATCTCTAATCATTCTCTTTAGGAAGGAAAGAGAAGACAGACAAATTTAAACCAAACTTAAAGAAAAGTCTAGTTTAAAGAAAAAAAATAGTTGAATCTGTTTTTTCAAAGTGACTGACAATTTGGAAGCATAAGTTGAAACTCTCTGACTGGAGAAGTCACACTTAAGTTGGCGGTCAGTAGGGTGTTGAAGAAAATTCATGTTTTGTACCAAGAATAAGACAGCAAACCAAGTCCCATAGCCAGACTGTAAAAATAAGGTCTGGCAGTGCAGAGATGGAAGCCGTCTTATCATGAAGGTAGTGGATACTCTGACTGCCATTCCTGGAGGACACTACAAGATATCATAGATGTCTTCAGTGGGCAGCTGATTTGAGGGCATAAACTGGAGTCATCAAGAGAAACGGATGCCATTCGGGACTTAGCTCACCAAAGCACAGCACAGGAGTCATTTCAACAGGAAATAAAGAGACCAAAACCACCATCGCAATGGCAGTAATTCTGACTACCTTCTGATTTAGGACCCTTCATGTGGATGCCAAGACAGTATAATTCAGCACTGTTCAGCAGTGCCAGGCAGCTTGATATCATTTCCTGTGACTAGGAATCTGACAGTTATGGTACACCAACAATTAACTGTGGCCAGAAATTCTGTGCTGATACAGCACCTGGCGGGGTGAAGGAATTTCCCTCTCTGTCCTCTTAAGTTTCACTAATTGTGTCTGCTCAAATAAACTGACGGTAAACAGATTAACAGGAAAAAAATCTCATAAAGGTGTATTACATGCACAGGAGCATTCCAAGAATGAAAAACGTGTATCCATCCCAATGAGATTTAGAAGCTTATGAGGTGTGACCAAAATATATGATGAATGTTTAATTGAAAATTTTTCTTACGGCATAAAACAAATTGCCATTAATCCCTTTCAAATTCCCCCCTCTTTTGAACACACTTATCCCATCATTCTTGCCACTTTCTGAAGTAGTCCTGGAAGTCCTCTTTCATGAGTATCTTTAAGAGGTGTGATCAAAAATATGGTGCTGGGGGTGATGGTGCTGCTACCAAGTGTCATTCAACAGAAAGGCAGACTCAAAAACATGATAGTGTGTTCTCATCCACTTTAGTCACTGGGGCTGGCATAGTGGGACTCCTGGCTCTTCTCCAGAGTTTTCATAACCATGAAAAGTAAAGGCTTTGAATCAGTTCAGGATATGGAGGCAGCCACCACAGTGCAAGTAACGACACTCTCCAGAGGGTTGGGGATGTGGCTTAGTGGTAGATTTCTTGCCTTGCATGCACAAGGCCCTGGGTTTGATTCCCAGCACACAAAAAAAAAAAGACACCAGAAAGAACTTCTAGAACCACTAAAGAAAGAGTCAAGAACAATGGGATAAATATGTTTGAAGCAAGGGGTTCTTTTGAAAGGGATTAGTGGCAATGTGTCCTTTACTGTAGTAGGTTTTTTGACTTAATCATTCATTATTTTTTTCTGTCACATCACATAGGTACCTGCTTTAAAATGGAAAGAAGTATGGGAGATATAAGCAATTTTAGAGGAAGAGTAGATTTTTTAGGGGAGATAAACAGTAGAACAGACAATAGTTTGGGACGAAGTCTGGGCTCTGGGTATGGTATCAGTTCTATTCGTCTTTCCTCAGAGTTAATTGATC
The DNA here is from genome assembly GCA_004363535.1 of Dasyprocta punctata. Classification (NCBI taxonomy): domain Eukaryota; kingdom Metazoa; phylum Chordata; class Mammalia; order Rodentia; family Dasyproctidae; genus Dasyprocta; species Dasyprocta punctata. Next base: position 49,900 of record RJWM01005742.1, read on the forward strand.
TTCCCTGTTTGATCAGATTATAAGGTAAGGGTTTGTGATGATTACATTCCTCCTGGAAGAATTTGCCTCAGTCCGATAAAGGAGCTTTAGAGAGTATCTTTGTAAGCTTCAGGAGAGCTGAAGAGGCCAGAGATGGGGTAGGAAATTGTCAGACATACCTTAATCCTAAGCTTGCTGCTTTCCTTCAAAGTGCTCAGTGTGTCAAGGCACAATACAGTAGTCTGGGGTATCATATTCTGAGCCCCAACACACCCAAGCAAAGTTACTCATCCTTTCAAACTTGCTTATACAGTATTCTAAATATAGCTCTATACCTTAAATTATCTGCTGTTATATTCAAAGCTTTAGTCTACTTTACTTCTTAAAAACCCTCTTATTGACACAGTTAACCAAAGTAACAGTACAGAATCATAAAAAAATTCAATGCTTTATTTTATCTCAAAATATGTACATTTGCTCATATTAAAATTTGCTGGGCTGAGAATGTAGCTCTGAGGCATGATACTTTCTTAGCATGTGTTCTAACTATGGGGCTTTTGTGTGTGTATGTTTGAGTATTATCATGCTAGAGTTCTAGATCATGTATCTTGTGATTTCATACTCTTTACACATCATGAAAATTTCCCATTTCAATTACTTTAAAGCACAAGAGAACTTAGAAAAGCTGGTCAATCAATATAAATGCAGAACCGTATTTAGATTTTAAAACATTACACAAACAATTATAGTTCTCTCACCTTTAGCTGATTTGACTGCAGTTTTCTTTACCAATTCACTTTTTTTCAGTGAAGAACTTACTTAACCAATCCAATTATCTTGTAAAAGAAGTTTTTTCTTTGTCACCTTAGAGGTAGAAAGGTGTGATACCTTTCCCTCCTATCTTAAAAGTCACAACTGACACTTGTATTTAAAAGCATTACAGTTTAACAGAGAAAAATACGACATACTTATTTAATCAAAACTTTATGTAACTTGGAGCTTTCAGAAATTAAGGCCCAAAGACCCAGGGAAATCATTTGTATGTTTACATTTGATGAAGAATGAACAATCATGTAGGAATGTAATTGGGCAAAAGGGTCTGACTTAATGATAATAGAGTGAAAGGAGATGGTCCTTGACCTCTCTGTAAACCATTCCTTCCTCTCAGATGTAGGTCAAAACCCTTAGGGGGAAAGCGCCTCCTGAGCTATGCTCAAGCAATGGTAGGTCAGAGAATTTTTATGGCCAACTACTACACTAAAAAACAGGAAAGGTTAGAGTAATAATTCCATGTTCTATGCGTTGGGGATTCTAGTTTCTATGACTTGCTTTGAAGAAAAGGAATTCTGGTGCCTGTCTCCTTCCTTGAGGAGAAAAGGGAACAGGACAAATGAGGGCAAGAGGTCAGAGAGAGACTTCCTCCTGAGACAGTGTCCATGGCCTTCCAGTCACCTGAGTTCAGGGTACTCGACAGACCAAAGCACCACATCATGGGATATTGTTCTGAGCTCCAACACGCTCTCCTGTTTCATTGATTTATATAATATTTAATTAAATTGCTAGGTCTCAATAATAAGTGCAACTGCCATCAAGGAGCTTCACTGTAAATACAATTTAGTGAACATACAATTCAACAAGTGATAACACAAACATCAGCTTTGTAAGAGCCAAAGTGGCCAAAAGCATTCAGTAATCTATTAGGTTACATAGGTTACAGAAAGAAGAAGGGCACTGAATAATGTTGTCATTAAGTCAGGTTAAGAGTCAGTGTAGAAATAAAAGTGGAAAGAAAAATTCATAAAATGGTGACCTCTCAGATAATCTCAGTGCCCAAGAGAATTTTCCCAGGGTCCCCTGCCAAAGCACCTGAGCCTCAGTTTCCTTAGCTTAAAATGACTTAAAAAGTAATGCTGGATGTGGTGGAGCATGCACTTAGGAGGATGAGGCAGGAGGATCACTGTGAGTTTGAGACTAGCCTGGGCTACGTAGTGAGTTCAAGCCTAGCCTGAGCTGAAGAATGAGACCCTATCTCACAAAGAAAAAGAGAGAGAGAGAGAGAGAGAGAGAGAGAGAGAGAGAGAGAGAGAGAGAGAGAGAGAGAGAGAGAGAGAAATGAAACAAAATGAAGGGAAGGGAAGGGAAGGGAAAGGGAAGGGAAGGGAAGGGAAGGGAAGGGAAGGGAAGGGAAGAGAAGGGAAAGGAAGGGAAGGGAAGGGAAAGGAAAGGAAAGGAAAGGAAAGGAAAGGAAAGGAAAGGAAAGGAAAGGAAAGGAAAGGAAAGGAAAGGAAAGGAAAGGAAAGGAAAGGAAAGACCGGCCACCAGAAGGGTGCAGAAAGTATTAAGTGATATAATGCTGGTGAGTGTTTTTAATATTAAGTCACTACATTTATGTCAGCAATATTTAACTGGAGAGCTAGGAATAAATATAACTGCAATTTCTTTTTATTTATTTAGAAGCATTTTCTACATGATGATACATGTCTTAAGGTCATAAAGCAAAATCTCTTTGATTTTACCTTACAGAATCTAAAAGGAAGATAAAATAAATGAGTTTCCAGGTAACTAAACTAGTAGCAAGACATCTTTATTGTTTAAGCACAAATAACCTTAACATCATACAGGTGACAACAAATACTCAAAAGGAAATAAAAAGATCATAAAAATAAGTTTGCATTGTTTCACATTGCATTCTACTTTTGTTATAAACAACTGATTACAAAGAATCAGTTTATGCCGACAATCTTTTCAGTTGACACTCAATAATTCCTTGTTTGCACAAGAGACACATGGTCCTTGGAAAATCTCTTTTACCTCCAAATTATGGAGACTTGGAAGTAACAGATAATTTTACCGAAAGACTCATCCTAGTTAGGAAAAGAATAGTGATGATTTGGGTTATAGTTTGCTATTTTGAATTACCTACAATTAGTGTGGCTTCACAATATTATCTGTAAGACAGCATTCTCTTTGCTTGCATTTTCTGCCTCTTTCATGTCATTGTTAGTGGCATAATAAAGAAACCCTAAAAAGCTGTTCAGGAAAATAATTTGAACATGAACTCAAGCTATTGGAAACAACTAGATTTGCAGCCTTCCCCCACCTCATATTCCAAAGCACCCACACTTATCTGGTCTCTCTTTCTTTTTACTTTCTTTTAAAAGGGGGAAAATGTATTCAATGTGTAAAAATAAGCTATTGTATCTCAGAAAGGAGATGGGATGCTAATTAAAGGTTGTTTGAATGAACAAGTCACATTGCATTGTCTAGTGGGAGCTGGCTGCCAATTGTTTTTCTGGTAAAAATTCAAGGAAAACATTCAAGAAGGCCCCAGCAAACCTGGGAGAGATCTGAGTAGTGCTTCTATTTACCAAGGAGCTACAGAAGTCGGCTCAGAGTAATGGTAAAATTCAGAGTACCAGGCTGTGAGCTCTGGCCTGGGGACTTTCCCCACTGGTTTTTAGATCCTCCTGCCTGAAGAGTTGCTCAGGTCTCATGGTGGACAAAGGGCACATATGTCAGACTGCAGGACTGCTGCATACCTGTGTCTTTGGTTGATTATTTTTTCAAGATTCTTTGTCCCTCTCCTGGGACTTATCTGGGAGATATGGGTTTTAAGATACACAATCGCTTGAATCTTGCAGCAAAATAATTGATACCTGACTGAAAGAAACTAGACGAACTGATTAGTATGATTACCTATAACGGGTCAATTTTAGATATTTATCAGTTGGCGGCTGTAAAAAGAAATAAGTTGTTCTATTTTAAAAATATTTCTTTCCTTAACATTAGCAGTAAATCAGGCAGACCAAGCAGTTAGTCTGATTGCCTAGTGGCCTTGGGTGGGATGCAAGTAATGCTGAAGCAATTTACTTCATTACGAAAAAGATCAAAATGTGGGAGATGTAAATATGCTTTTTACTATGATGGATTAAAAAAATTGATTCCACTAGGTGAGATGATGTTCCTCATGGCACCAAACATACAGTAGTTGATATGTAACAGTGTAATGTCCCAAAGGTATGTTTCCAATTACAGCTTTCCTTTAGTTCTGTAAGCATGTGGTTCTTTTGTTGCTTTTTTGATATTCGTATTTTAAGGGTGTACACATGTCTTTGGTATAGATATGAAGAACCAAGTGTCTAAGGTCTCAAAGAACCTTGATAGAAGGGAACAAGTGAAAAAATTTCTTCATAAATGTGTGTTTATGTTTGGGAGAAAAGGATAAATGATATTTAAACATTTCTAAAATTATCATTACTTCCATGGGCACTCGAAATTAAACATCAACTTTTATCCTGCACATTTTAATCACTAAAATATGTAATAAAGTATTAATAATTATTTTTTGATTATTTAAAATGCAATGTAATAAACAACATAGATATACACAATTGAATCTGATTTTATAGTTTTATTGTAATAATGGTGTCTGGATCTAATAATAAAATAGTATTTGGTGCACGAAGATTCAATCACTTTGGATTAGCAATCTACTACCCAATAATTTTAAATATAACAATAAAATTAATATATTTTAAGAGTTTACTATATGCCTGGTTTTGCCCAAAATACTTTCCATGTATTCAATCATCAGAAAATGAAACCAGGGAAGTTAGATATCTTGTTCATGGACTCACAGCTAATACATGGTTGAACCAAAATTTAGACCCATGTTTTCTGAGTCCAAAATCTGCTCTTTAACCACCATGCTGTATTGCCTTGCTTACAGTATGAGCATTATCACTTGTATTAAAGCCCTTGAAGTGGATCCATTATACAAGTATTTGTTAAACATAATTTTGTTGTACATTTATCTCAGTGAGTCCCATAAGTATAATAATAATAATATTAATAATACCATGGATGCATTAATGGTCATTACATCTGCCTTACATGCAAGGTAAATTTTGTTCTAGACACCAAGCACATCACAGATACTTCTCTCAGACACATCAGTTTGATAAGGCAGTTTGATTTAGGTACCTTGCCTCAATCACGGTCAGAGAACATTCCTTTTATTTCTAGTCATCACATGATAAATTCTAATATTTAGATTAATTACTTAATTTACTTTTAAGTAGTTCTGTTTTTCTTGTAGAGTTTTGGGAAATTTTACCTTACTATTATTATTTTTGGTATGCAATTAGTAGTGACTAAGTTCGACAAATACTTGTAAAATCAATACTTTTTAACACATTATTGAAACATAATTTAAATACCATATAATTCACCTGTTCAAAATGTACAGTTCAATAGTTTTAGTACATTTGTAGAATTATAAAAATTGAAATTGACTTTTAGATAATAAAATAAATCTTTTCAAACACTTAAATGGTAAGTGTTTCAAGGCTAACAAAAGTCATTAGTGTTGGCTGTGTTCTTTTTTTCTCTTCCTTTAGAAATGTGTGCTATACTGGCCAGAAAAGAGAGGCATATATGGGAAAGTTGAAGTTCTGGTCATCAGTGTAAATGAATGTGACAACTACACCATTCGAAACCTCGTTTTAAAGGTAAGATTATGTAGCCATAGTTATATACAAAGTAGTTGAGGTTGGAGGACTACATTTCTACTCTGAAGTTATTTATCCTACTAAAAATAACAGATTCAACTTTAATTAGATCATGAGAAACTATAACCATTCCCTTGTGCATTTCTTCATTGTCTGCTACTATTAATATGTGGAATAATTAAATTAATGTAAGTAGACATTAATGAAGTTCATTTTGTGGAATGTTGGGCTCTTCTAATTTGCATTAATAAAGTATCTCTGATTCAACCTTTTGAAAACCTTTAACTAAAGGCTTGTGCCAAAGACCTTACCATGACTCTTTTTCTAAATGTCATTTGGATCTAAGTAGATTTAAGTAAGGCCTGAAAGCTACGAAAAGGAAAATCTGCACGGGTGGGTGGTAGTGGGAGGCAAGAAAATCCTGAAGTGTTGATGAGCTCTTCAAAAACTTAGCATTACAGTAATTTATAGGGATTTTCCCCAGGCCAGCTTATGTCATAGAAAAAATTATCTTATTTAACTCATTCCTCAACAGATGCTGAGGCATGTTGCTCTGGTTTTATTTTTGCTTATAAAGAATAATCATCCTGAAAATGTCAATTCTAGCTGTAGCCTCACTGCTGAGACAGACTCATCACAAAGAAGGAACTGGAGGCACAGCTGCAGTGAGAGTTTTTATTTAAAAGTGTGCATAGAGGCACTGACCAACTCCTGTTTTCAACACAGGCTAAGTCCATGCTAGGCCCCCACCTGAGCACTGGGTTTTAGGATGATGTGTGTGGGCTGTCATGAAAGGGTTTCCAGTCTAGGGATCCCAGACAGCTCCTTCACTGCTGGGATTACTTTATGAGTTAAGTACCAGAATTTGGGATGCATGTAGAAGTATTACTATTACTGAATATACGGGCTAATGTTTATAAAATATATTGATTAATATGTTTATAAAAAACTGTGAAGAAAGTCCATAGAGCAAAAAACAGAATACTGTATATCCCATTTTTATGGCTATATTTTCACCAACCATTTTATTTATTTTGACAAATTTAGGTATATATTTAACTTAGCCTATCGTGCATATATCATCTATGCTATGGATTCAGACATAGATCTCTACTTCATAGATGCAAGACTTCCAAACTTGGAGGTCAGTATTTACAGTAAAGTTTTCTCCAGGTGAAAGAATATTCTTCAAAAGTCTTCTAGATTTTTTTCCACCTAGAAATAAGTTGCCAGGAAGATGGGAGTTATGAAAGGCATTCAGCATTGTTGTTTTGGATGACTTTGAGTTCCACAAGTGAATAAGGCATTTGGCGGCTGTTGCTATTTTCAGCAAGGAAGTCACACCCAACATGTGAAGCATTACTGGTACACCTCATGGCCAGATCACAAGACTCCAGACAGTGCTCAGCCCCTTCTGCAACTCATGCTGGATGTAGAAGAAGACAGACTTGCTTCTGAGGGCCGAGGGCCTGTGGTTGTCCATTGCAGGTAAGCATAAATTGATCTTTCTGCCCAAGCAACTGCCCGTTATTAGTAAAGTCACAGAGCAGGTATAAGTAAGATTTTGCTTTCTGGATGCACTTTTGTTGGTAAACTAAATATTTATTGAAATTAGTTAACTTCTTAATGTTTGAGTCTTAATCAAGATGATGCTTACAGAAATGAATTAACATTTTTAGCAAACAATTATGCAGTGGATAAAATACAACTTTTAAGTAACTAGTCATCTAATTTAAAACTTACATTGATTCATTTCCTCTCCTCAATCTCATATTCACTGTTTTTTTTAAATTATCAATGACTTTTGCTGTTGCAAGATGGCACCAGAACTTTACTTGGACTGTCTTGATAACATTGATTATAATGTCAAATTTGATGAAAGCCAGTCAACAGTTTTCAGAGTTACAATGTGAAAAATAGATGAAAATAATTATAAGATGTGAAATGGGCAAGTGGCAGTTTAAATGGAAGGAAAACAAAATGCTGCTATCAAACCATGGGGTATAAAGCCGAGAGAACAGTAGTAGCGGATGTTTCTGTTAGTTCCTTCCCTAGATGTCCAGGTTAAAGCTCACTTCTCATAACTTCCCATAACTGATACATTTCCCTTTATCTTCCTTTCCATGTGACCAAACTAAAGCAAGTATTTCAAGTTACTTACACGACCAACCAAAATAATTTATACTGCTTTGTTTAATTCCATGAGACTCTTAAGAGAGGTTTAAGTAATGTCTTTAATACATAAAATACGTTATTTTAAATCATAATTTTTGCCTCCTTTTTTGCAACTTTATGATTTAGTTAAGAATAAAAGTCATTACATGTATATTTATTCAAAGTGTCACTATCCCATTTCTAGCATTAGGCTTCACTCTAAACAGCTTGTAGTTGAGGAAAAACAACCTGGCTGTACTTTAGGGTTGAAATTGTTGCCACCCAAAATCATTATGCATTCAGGATATCTAAACTGAACTAGCCACTTCCCCTGTAAAACCAGGTCCCCTTCTGATTGCTATTTCTAAGAATGAGGCCTTCTTTTTTCCAGTCACTCAGCATCCAATGTTGACAGTTATCTTTGGCTCTTCTTTCAACTCTAGCCTCAGAATCTAATCAGTCACCAGATTGGTTTTCCCTTCAAAGCTTCTCCTGCAATCACCACTTCCTGTCCAATCGCCCTAGTTCAGGCCCTATGACCTCACTCATGTAGTTTAGAAGTAGTTGGCTAATTGCACACACATTGCCTCCCCTCCCCAACCTACCCCCACATCACCATGCCCTGCCCCGTGCACTTCTCTGGAATGTCGTTCCTAAAACTGTTCTTCACCACATGGAGTTGCTTGCTCAAAGCTCGTCAAAGGCTTCATATTTTCTAAAAATGAAATTTCTTAATCTTGAATCTGTGGTTAAACTAGATGAGTCAGTGAACTCCTTGAAATTATTTGAGCAAACCTGAGAACATGAACCTATGTGAATTTTTTTTCTGGAGAGGAAGTTCATCATTTTCATCAAATTCTAAAAGGAAAAAAAGTCCTGAGACTGCCCTCCATATCAGCTTCCAGAGTACATTCCCAATTTTATTTTCCACTGTTCCTCTAAAATAATATTCTCTCCCAGCCAATTTAGTATACTCATTGTCACAATTAATACATTAGTTCTGTCTGCAAACTCTTGTCATACATGGAATACATAACAAGTTATAAAAATATACAAAGAATATTAAACTTTTAAAATGGATTACAGTAAAAAGCATGTTGCTATTAATCCTCCTCAAAATATTCCCTCTCACTTAAAACACAACTATCCTGTCATTCTTGCCACTTTCCAAAGCAGTCCTGGAAGTCCTCTTTCATGAGTGTCTTTACAAAATGTGACCTCCCCCCTCCCCTGAAAAAAATACAGTAAATGCTACTTCTAAGTGCTATTCAACGGAAAGGCAATGTCATAAAAACATTATAGCGTGTCCTCATCCATCTTATTCATCAAATCTGGTGCAATGCGACTTTGGCTTTTCCCCAGAGTCAAATGATCATGAAAGGTAAGCATTTTGGAGCTAGCCACAGCAACACAACTAAGGACTCAAAATAGGACTTCCAGAACCTTTTCAGAAAGTGGCAAGTAGCATGTAGTTAGTGTGTTCAAGTGAGGGGAGGAGTCTTTTGAAGGGGGTTAATAGCAATGTGTCTTTTATAAATTTTGTTCATTTAAATGTACATGCATTTTTCAGTTATACCTTATAGTTTGCCATCTATGATAGCCAAAATGTCTCTCCTTCATAGTATATAGTTCAAATGCTATTTTGTCAGTGAAACAAATGCTTTATTGCCGCTTCAGCTAAAGAGGACCCATTCCTTCTCAATTCCTCTGTACTCACATTCAACAGGAAACAAATGTCAAATATGAGAAATGAATACTCTTCAAATGCCAAGAGGAGAGCAATTAATTCCAACCATGGGAATTGAATGAAACCTCTAAATGGAATAATACTGAACTAGGTCTTAATAAAGATTTTAAAAGGGTATTTGAAGGTCATTTCTTATTGAGAAAATTTTAACACAGACAGCAAAGTTAGAAAATAAGACGTTTTTTGAAGTGATTTGTGCAAATGAACTTAATAACACCTGTGGTAGAAAGAAGACAATAAAAACCACAAAAGTTTAAAAATTAGTTACATTCAGATTTTTGCAAGATCATGAATACCATGGTAAAGAGGTTGAATATTATGCTATAACTAATGGGAGCAATCAACAATTTTTGAGTAGAGAATTTTGTTACTCAGCTTTTCATCACTATGACCAAAATATGTGACACAAAAGGGGAAAGGTTTATCATGGCTGGCTCGATTGTTTTAAGACCTGTGATGAGGCAGAACTATGTTAAGAGGACATTGTGCAGGAAAGTTGCTCACCTCATGGCAGCCAGAAAGCAGAGAAAAAAGAAAAATTAGAGAGGAAGTGGGGCAGGAACAGGATATGCCCTTCATGGCCATGCCTCCATGACCTACTTCCTCCAACTAGACACCACCTCTCAACAACCTGCCAGCTGATGGTACACCAGTGGATTAATCCATTAATGCTGCTACTGCCCTCCCAATCCAATCACCTCTTCTGGCATTTCTTAACCTAATTAAGATGACAATCAAGATTAACTGTCACAGGAGTGATATAATGAAGTCCTTATTTTAGAAGGATGAACCTAGCAGTTGTGTGTATCATGACTTAGCCTAGAAAAAGCTTGGAGACTTGGAAACTATGATCAGATTACTGATAATCATGAAGTAAAAAGATATCTACAGAAAGAAAAGCATGAATCCTAAAAGCTCAGTGGAGATAAAAAAGAAAAAAAAATGGTAACAGATTGGATGTGGGAGGTGAGTGAGGAGGAGATGTTGAAGATAACTCCAAGATTTCTAGGCTCGAAAACTTGTGGCTGACTGGTAACGCCATTGAGGGAAAAGATAATTAATTCCATCTTGGATGCACTGAATTTAGATACATCGAGAAAATGCAAAATAGTAACAGCAAGAGTTCCATCTAAGAGAAATTTAGTATAGATTTGAGAAAAATTTACATCAACACTTAGTGGTTGAAACTGATGGAGTGCAGGGCAGGTTCTTAGGATGACTTTAGGGACATATTGTCTAAGGCAGATGAATCTGTAAACCCTCCAAGATAGACTGTTTCTATTCAATTATCACTTCTTGATAAATGACTTGAAAATATGTGCCTCTAGCTCCACCCTCTCTCCTAAACTGAGTTGAATCTCTGGTTATTCACTGGACTTAACATCAGTCCCCAGATGCCCCTATCACCAAATCAGCCCTTAGTGCAGAATTTGCCTTTGGTCAGTGATACCACCACTCTCCCTGTCCTCCTGGTTTTCTGCTTTCTGCTTTCCTCTCTCTTCAGCAGCAGTCCTTCAGATTCACACTTGTGAAATGTCTAAATTTCCCCTCTCCTTTCTATCGCCTGTACCATACTTAAATTCAGGTCCTAATTATCCTTTAAAGAATGATTACAAGACTTTTCAGTATTCTCCCAACTCATTTGCTTCCACCCACCCCACTCATCCTACTACTTACGACTAAGTGAAAAATATATTTTAAACACTTAGCACAGAGCTAGGTTCGTAATGAGACTTTTATCGTTATTACTATTAATTATAAATTAACTAATTTAATATAACTTAATTAGATTTAAAAGTGTCTTTTTATTTTTTTTGTAAAACAAAGTTTGTCCTGCAGTACTGTATCATAATGAGTTACATCTCTTTGGTAAAAATAAGCTTTATAAATATTTTAATAATCAGGCATTAGATACAAAAACTAACTGCTCGTAAGTTGTTTTTAGTATGAGCAAAAGCTGACAACAGAGAAGGGGTTCACTTTTGACTGAAAACCGTGTTTTCAAAAGAATGTATCTTTGTCATTTTCCACCCATCTTTTGACTCTTTTTGTTTTCCTTTCAGTGCAGGGATTGGTAGGACGGGGTGTTTTATTGCCACATCCATTGGCTGTCAGCAGTTGAAAGAAGAAGGAGTTGTCGATGCGCTGAGCATTGTCTGCCAGCTTCGTGTAGACAGGTCAGTGTCCGGGAGACTGTGCAATGGAGCCTGCACTTGGGAGCAGTGTCATTTGTCACAACTTGATCTGATCTACCTGACTTCATAAGCATTCAAGGTTCTGAGGTCTTAATCTCTACATAGATTCCTGTAAGATGCTAAACAATATACATTACATTAAAAAGGCATGGAAGAAAATGTTATTTAACACCAGCCATCAAAAGTCCAAGTATCAAAAACCTATGTTTAATCTTTCCTCATCCCTAATACAGTTTATTTCTGGTGTCTTACATTCCTATTCCTTTATGTATAATTCATGTTCTAATTTGGCTTAAGTGAATTATTTGTTTTAGGTTAGATCTTTTAAAATGAGGCCTATGTGCTACTACAAAGAGTTCCTTCTTTAAGTTTATTTTTTAATTGCAGTAAAATGTACAAAACAAAACTCATCACCCTAATCATTTTAAGTATGCACTTCAGTAGTAAGTACATTCATATTGTCATACAATCAAACCAGAACTTTTTTCATCTTACAAAACTCTGCACTCAATGGGAAACTCCCCATTCTGCTCCCAGCCCAATGTTTGACAACCATCATTCTACTTTTGTCTCTATGAAGCTGACAATTCTAAGTATCTTTTAGAAGCAGGATCATACTGTAGGTGTCTTTTTCAGATCTCGCTTATTTCGCTCGGCATAATGGCTTCAAGTTACATCTATGTTTAGCATGTGTCAGAATATCTTTCTTTTCCAAGACTTAATAATACCCTATTGTACGTATTAACCTCATTTTGTTTACTCATCTGTCAATGGACACTTGAATTGCTTCTACCTTTTAGCTATTGTGAACCATGCTGTTATGAACATGGATATGCAAATATGTTTGAGAACCTGCTTTCAATTTTGAGGGGTACAGTAGGTGCCCAGAAGTGGGGTTGCTAGATCATATGGCAATTCTTTTTCTTTCTTTCTTTCTTTTTTTTTTTTGGGACAGTCACACTGTTTTCTCTTTTCCGTGGTGGCTGTACCATTTTTCACTCTTATCAATGGTTGCATGAGGCTTTTAATTTCTCCACACCTTTGCCCAAAATAGTTATTTTCTGGATTTTTTTTCTAAGTACCCATTCTAACAGGCAGAAGGTAGAAATGTCATTTATGTATTTAGATGGCTTGGCCATCTTTGTGATAATCTGCTTGTTTCACGAGCAAAACAAACAAGAATCATCTCTTCTTTGCTTCATCACTGAGCCTCTGTGTATCAGGAGAAATTAGTCAGAGATGGAAAAGGGGAGCAGATATTTCTTGAGAGTGGGCGGAGAGGAAGACAAGCAGCCTTCCTCTGCTCAGCAATGCAATGTGCCATGGAGAAGAAAAGATGTTCTGAAAGGTGGAAGTACTAGGCTCTCTTCTTTGTTGTTGTTCAAAAGCAAATATTTATTCCTCACCTCTTGCCCTCAGCATTTCTCTATCTGCTGCAAGTGCAGCTTTAACAAGATGAGTGAGTCTGCCTGTTCTCCTGGAGTTGGCACACTAACAGAGAGACAAATAGTAAAAAAGCAAAGAAATAACCAAGATGACTTCAGAGAGCAATAAATACCATGATATAATAAAACAAATAGGGGTATAGGAGTGGGGTCCCTTGCCTTACAGTTCCCAGATGCAAAATCATTTAGTTATCTTTTAAGATGCATTCAGCAAATATTTATTGAACACCTATAGTGCGTTGTAGGCTTAGAACTTCAATAAAAGAAACAAATGAATTGTTCTGAACTATTCAATGAGATAGTTTAGAACAGGGTCTGGCACATGGTAAGTATTCAATAAATGTTCATTATATTAGACTCGGGAAACGGATATCCTGAGTTTGCTTCTTAGCTTCCAACACTTTCTGGTTGTGTGGCCTTGGGTGAGATACTGGACTTTTCCATGTCTCAATTTTCTCATCTGGAAAATGGAATTCATCATAGCATATACCTCCATTGCAAACATTAAAAGAGATAATCTATGTAGAGTGACTGGTACATAATTTATAGTCAATAAAGTTTAATCAGTTACCAGTATATCAAACAAGTGAATGAAATGCCTATCTGCAAATTGGACATACTAATATATATATACAGGGTTACAGTGACATTTAAATGAGATTAAATCTGTAATGTACTTAGAACAGTTAAAGTACATTTCTTACCCTCACTTTACCCTCTGTGCTTCTTCCTTTGCCCCCACGTGTAACTGCTACCAAAAATATTTTTTCTGTGCATAAGAAAATCAGCTCAAATTATCTCTCCTCCTTCTTTTATAAGTGTGTTTGTCTTCTGAAATCTCCTTGTCACCCATCCAGTAATGCCCACCCAAACTGAAATAGGATCCAGTTCCTTCACTCCAGATTTCAGGACCTATTTTTACCCTGAAGATGGTTTCTAAATCAGAGGGTAATAATTAGCAGCCCGTTAGCCCAAAGCTGCTCCCACATTGATCTTGATCTCTCAAATTTTGTATCTCTGGAAATAGGACCCCGCCCATACCCCTTTTCTACTATCTCATGCCCGAATTCCATGAGCACCACATAAAGCACGTAGATCTGAACTGACTCAGAATCAAGTTGGCCTCTGATGATGTCTGTCCTGATGCTATCTGGAACAACATGCAGAGAAATAAGCTTCACTTGCTCAGTGTTTTGGCTCTTGTTATTGCACATTGTTGCCTCTCATCGTCCCTCTCAGGTCCCCCCTCCCACTCATAGCCTGACCTCCACCTTGGGTTCCACTTCCCAGTTCACCAAATTGTCCTCTAGTTTTCAATGGAGTAACAAATACATTTTTAAATGCTATCACAATTCCTCCTCTATCTACTTCTTCCTTCCTAAAGCAAATGGTCAGAAATGTTGGCCTTGGCCTTCCATTTGCACCGAGGTCTTCCCACAGTGCTTGTCTTGTTACTCTTGATAGGATCTCCAAAACGTGTGTTCCTTTGCTGAACTGAAGCCTATAGTCTCCTTGTCCATGGATTTGAATTACTGCCAATATATGTGTTGAAATTATTCTAACTGACCTATTACTCAAGGCCCCTTTCACATAAATTCTTTCTGAGCAGTTGCTTCAATTGTTTACGAAACAAATCCTCTCCTTAATGTTTTCCTTGAAAGGTTTTTCCTTCACCTTCCTTCCTTCATAAGGTTCATCACAGATTTTCTTTCTCTTGTCTCTTTCTTCAGTTGTATCCTCCCCTGATGACAATGAAAAGCAAAACTGAAAACGTTTCTTCTTTCCTTCATCTCATCTTGCTTCTTTCTTTTCCTCGTCTTTCTGAATTCCTGCTCCACCTCAGCTTTATCGTGACACAACTTATTTTTAAAATTTCAGTTCATAGCTGACTATTGCCATTGTCCTTCACCCATGCCATTTAAAGAAAAACTAATCTCAGAAATCAAAACACCTGCTTTTCTTCTCTTGCAATACATCTTTCTTCATCTGTTCTTCAAACCCTGTTCCTACATTTGCATTTTTCTGGCTATCCTCCCCTTCTGCTCTGGATCTGTTTCATACATTCTAGAATGCATTATTCAACACATAAAACTTTATCTGCTTACGGGTCTCCACCAGGGTCTTCAATTCATATCTCTCGTGTAACTCCCAAAATAAACCCAAGATTAGGAAAAGAGTTATTCCTTGGTCTCATTTTTTTAAATGAGAAAACAAAGAATTAAAGATATTGTGTAACTTATCCAGGGTCATAAGCTTAGGAAGTAGTAAAATGAACCTATTTAGAATCTAATACTTCTAATTTCTAGCTATAGATACTAAAAATAAATGTAAGAGGTTCTTGTAGTCCTTATTACGAAATTGGTTGACAAAAGTATATCTCTTGGATAACACCCTGACAATTAAAAGAATGCAACAACAACAAAACACCATAAGTTTCAAGCAATATTTAGTATGAATGAGTGCTGCTTTATGAATAGATGGATTGAGATTATCAGAAGTTTCCTGAATCATACAATTGGAGCAGCACAAGAAAGTTGCTTTATCTCAAAATATCAGTCTAAGGAGTGTGCCTGAAGTATCTGTGTATATTGAATGTCTGCGATTTCAGAGTTCAAGTTTAGCTAGAAGAATCATTCCTTTTTGAAGTTCATTCAACCTTGGGCTAGGGGGCAAAGGTAACACTATGTATCACCTTGGCTCTTCACTCTTTAAATGAGGTAACTTTCTCTTTCCAATACAATAGCTAGAGAGGCTAGAACTCTGCACCTTATCAGTATATTCAGAACTTGGGTTGTGATGAAGGGGAGTAGAAAAGAATGTTCCGCATACTATGCACACCCTGAGGAGGCCTGTAGCCAAGGAGACTGGCAGACAAGCTCTGTGCACAGAAGAGTTCTAGCCTGGGCTATCTCAAGTAGGGTCACATACATAAGGCCCAGTGTAAAATGAAAATGGGGATCTTCTTGTTTAAAAGTCATACAGAGCCAGGGATTTAGCTCAGTGGCGTAAGCGCCTGCCTGGCAGGCGCAAGGTTTTGAGTTTAATCCCCAGTTCCAAAATAAATAAATAAATAATAAATAAATAAATAAAAGTCATACAGTATTTCTAGATGGTGACAGCAGAGCATTAGCTCCAGTGAAAGATTCCTCTCACCACAAGGGTAGAAGGTCTGTATGACTGTATGCATCATACACCCTTGAAGTCAGTCCCATTTGGGGGTACTTACAGCATATTTCTTTAGGAATCCTATGTCATGTGCTACAGATCCCAGAGCTTGCTGCTCAGACTCATGCTCCTGCATCATGCAGTCAGTCATTCCTTCAGCAAACATTACCAACCACCTACTACTAAACATGTATCAGGCACCTGGGTATAGAACAATGAATTCTCCCAACACACTTTCCCAAAATGTGCTTCTCAAGGCCCAGTTTAATGAAAGACCATTTATTGAGAGCCTTCTAAGTGCCAAACCTTCTTAAATATTACTCTGCAAAAAATAAGTTCTCAATTAAATTTGAAATCAAAGCTACATATTTTATGTCTTAGAACCCCTATCCACTCGAAGAGTCACAATAAGCATTAATACACTTAAAAAGTCCCCCCGCATAGAAATCAATTTAACTTTGTTCAAGCACTCTCCTACATTAATCTGACCACACAAAAACTTTTCTCAAGTATCATTTAAGTGAAAGGGAAAGCATTGTAATAAAAAATACAAATTGTTCTTCCATGAAGTTTGGTGGTGAACAAAAGATTTGAGGTGGGGTGGTAATGTCAGCCTGAACCTGGACCATTAAATAAGGGAAAACCAAGCTTGGGGATGGCTAATTGAAGCATCCAGCTGAGCATAATTAGGAATACAAAAGATAGGGTCTATGTGTGAGAAGGCTGATATTCTGTACTCTGCAAAGTAAGTGTGCCCTAGGTCTTTTCCTAACCTTTCCTGCTCTTTTAACAATGGCCTGCACTCTCCAGTGTTACAAGACTGCACACGAAGTATCTTCTCTTTACAGTCTGCCCCCCGTCACTTACAGCTGTGTCCTCTGAGAAATCTGGACATGGCTAATGGCAGAGAAACAGACAAGACCATGATTTGGATAATGAAATCCGGACTATTTCAGGATAAGTAAAGCAGTGGACATTGAGCAGTGGACAAGGTCAAAATCCTAAGTCACCCCCCTCTCCAAAAGAATTACAATGCATAATAGTTGTTATTCAACAGGACAAATATAGGCTGTTTGTACTCAAATTACAAATTTACATTTTAGCGATAAACTCAAGTGATCTAGTTAAGAAGTGGTGGGTTACACTGAGTGGATGGTTCCAGTAAGACAACAATGACAAAGCCATTTGGTAGAGTTCTCCTTTCTCAGGCAAGATTTTATTATTATTGACTGTAGGGGAACTTCTATTAATAGATGTTACAGTTCTCATGGCAGAGTCATCAGTCTGTGATTCTCCTTTTAATACTAATTTTAATCATAGTTTTAGCTAAAATAAGATTTTTTTTTCTAAGTAATTCAAATTTAGTGCAAGGCACCCACAAGCATTTTATTTAGAAGAGTATTAATGAATCATCCCCTCATGTCCAGGATATTCATTTTTAATCAAAAGATGAAGGGAGTGATGCAGTCATTGGAGTTGAGCGTTGTCTGGTAGATGGGTGAGCAGGCAGCCTCAGGGCTGAGGGGTCAGGCATCCTGCACCAAATGATAAGGAACTTCCTGCTAGCTCTGGGTCTTAGTCTAATTTTCTGTGTGCCCGCTTGTCTGGTCCCTCCGTATATAGCAAAAAGAGAGAAGAAGCATAGTGGTTACAAAGATCCTTTTTTAGGAGAGAAATACTTTATGGAACTTTACCTGTTAGTTATATTTGGAATCCCACAATGCTTGTAAATTAGTTTTCATTCTATGACTCAGAACAGCACCTGCATATATTTGAAAATTAGTGACACAAATACTACATATATGTATTTATTTGGTCTACTGATAATGTAATTCAAGTAGATGTGAGGACTTCTACAACAAGACGCCTTTCCATCCCTGGAGTCAGTCATTGAGAAGAGATCAACATGCTTTCTAACATCCCTTTCAGCAATTGCTTTCTTTGAGCTTTAAACCTTTACTTCTATAGAGAATAATGGGATGGCAATAATACACACAACATTTGCCCAACACTCACCAGGACAGGGGTGCTTCAAGAAGTTTTTCTCGGGAATATCAAGCAAGGCCTTCATTCTTAAAAGAGATTCTAAAACCAAAAAGGGTAAGTTATGTATACAAAGTCACATAACAATTTTTGGTTTTTTGTTTGTTTGTTTGTTTTTCACCCTGAGCTGAACTTCTAATTTTGCTCAAGTTAAGTTGGCAAACTTTTGGATTCATTTATTTCCCAAAAGGCTGTTGTTTTCTGGACTGGGAGATTTAAATGAGTGAAACACAAAAACAGAAGTTGATTTTCTAATACTTTGACATAACCCTGAACTAATTTCTATATAAACTAAGAAAAATTGCTTGTCTTTGATGATTTTAGTTTAGATTATGTATTATGAGTGTGCGGATACGAT
The DNA here is from genome assembly GCA_004363535.1 of Dasyprocta punctata. Lineage (NCBI taxonomy): Eukaryota > Metazoa > Chordata > Mammalia > Rodentia > Dasyproctidae > Dasyprocta > Dasyprocta punctata. Next base: position 68,496 of record RJWM01005742.1, read on the forward strand.
GCATTCAATGAACTTTCTACTGACCAACATGGTTGTGATAAAGGATACTTTGCTTAATCTCATTTTCCTATTAACAAACATTTACTGTACATGTGTGTTGACAATTTCTGAAACATAGGTGGAAAAAAGGACATGGAATGTTAGAATTAAACCATAGTATAATCGTTTTTCACTTCTTAGAAAGCCCTTCCATATCTTACTTAAATCTAATCTCAAATATCATTAAGTTCTTGCAACTATATCTAATTAAAAATTCTGATTGTTAGAGAGCTAAAACATCCAGTTTCCACTGTAGGTAGCTCCTACTACAAGAGATTCCTAAAGACAATCTATGTACACCAAGGTCCCACAATGTGAGATAGTGACAAAAGATCACCTAACACTGAGTATAAAAGATAAACCTACTTCTTTGTAAAATAGCAATGGCCTATAGAAATAAAGTGGCACAGAATACTCAGAAAATTTGTCGTAGATACTATGGGAGAATGACTAAGGAAAAGGCATCTCGTCAGGGAAGAAAGAACAGATTCCACTGCAGGTTGACCTAAGGTAACTTTTTCTCATTGTGTTTCTTTTAATCCCATTGGTACCTCTGGACACTGGAAGAATTTGAAAACAGAATTTGAGAAGTGAAACATAGAATATCTGGTTCCGGGACCTTTTTTTTCTTTTCTTTTTCTTTTCCTCTCCATCAGAAGAAAGAAATAATCTATCTAATCCTCCTTTTTGAGAAGTAGTGGTGAAATCTGTAACTGTCTTTGTACATCTTTTCCTTGGAAGCTTTAAACTGGAATGACATCAGGCCGGGCGTGGTGACGCACGCCTGCAATCCCAGAACTAGGGAGGCTGAGGCAGGTGGATTCTTGCGAGTTTAACACCAACCTGGGCTACAAAGTGAGCTCAAGTTCAACCTGAATGGCATAGTGAGACTCTGTCTCAAAAACAAACAAACAAAAAAAAAAATTGGGATAACATCTAAAGTTCTCACTTTTCCCTTCCCAGACAAGATTTTTAAAAATACTTCCAGTGTGTGTCATATTATTGTCTGAATGTTTCAATTAGTCACTGAAGCTCAGTGATATTCTTTCCTTGTTTCCTTCTCTAGCAATTTTAAAGAAGGGATATATTTGTCATCAACTTCTTAGGCTGATATTTACCCCCCAAATATTGTTTCCAAAATACAATTAAAATAATTTCAAAACTAAATTTTCTACTTTTGCTATAATTTTATCAGTATAGCCTTATACTTAACTGTATGTTTCTGCATTGCCAACCAATCATAAAGATACTCTTAATTAGTGAATTTCAAAGATCTCATTTGAAGAACAAGAATACAGCATTTTGGTTCACATATTTTAAGGATGTTTAGAGATAAAGCCCTAGAAATTGATATATTGTCTTGGCCTTCGAGTTTCTCAGAGCATAACAAGAGCTCTGTAAAAACAGGTTTACCAATTGAGTCTTCCAAAGGGGTTGCCAGGACAACGTTTTCCTTCCTCCCAGCTAGGAGTTAATTGAGGTTAACCTGAGTATTCACAAAATGGCCAGTTTTCAAGAAGAACAAATGAAACTCAAGATATACTAGAGCTGTCATTGAATTACTGTATCATCTGATCTGGACTGGCTTTTATGTCCTACAGTACATTAGGACACACCTATTTCAAAGAAATGTTCACAATACCTGGTCCAACTCAGTCACGTTTATGTTTAAGTTCTCCCTTCTTATGACATCTGTGCAAAGACCTGAGAAAACATCGGCTGGATCCACTCAGATGTGCCTTCCAGCTGGATCGGACTTAGCCCCACCTGACACACGCCCAGGCTATCAGAGTGTTACCCAGGAGGCACATTAACATTCACACCTTTTGTTCTAAATTTACTGCACCAAACTTTACCGAAAGAATTCCAGATTTGAAAATAATAAAACGCAAAGGAGGATAAATTCCATTGTTAGCCCAGAAGTGAGTCACCAGTGCAGAATTTCTTCTGTCTGCTGATTAGACCGGATACGGGCTGGGCAGCCCAGCAGGAAGGGCTGCTGCTCTGTGTGTGTGTGAGTTAACCGTCACAAAAGGTCAAGATTTTAACTTGTTAAAAACCAAATCTCTCTCCTGGGTCTCTGCAGAGGTGTTTTTTTTTTTTTTTTCCAATACACTCTCCCACTAGCAGAGTGGAAAAAACTTCATTTTCCCCTTTTTAACTTGTGTTTACCCCCAGCTGAGGGAGCTACGTGCTTCGCTGCATGGAAACTGATTTGGGGGCTTGGCAGGGCTAATGCAATATGAAACATCTGACATTTCTAGAAGAGTAGCATATATGAATCTTTTCTGGTGTAATCGTATATAGCATTCATATTCTGTGGCCTTGAAGAAATCATACCCACACAGACAACATTTCTTTTGCAATAAAGGAAACCACTTTTTTCTAAGGCATGGGATGGGCCACGATTAAGATCAGCAAAGCACTTCTGAGAGTGAAATGTGGTCTTACTAATAGTCACATCGGAATAACAGCAGTAAATCATTAACTGTTCCAAGAAACCCCAGTGTACATGATTAGCCTAGGTAAAGTTAACTAAGCACCTACCAGAAGAGTAAGAAATAGAATAGCAAGTATCTATTTACTACTTTAATAAAGGACAGCCACTGTGCTAAGCATTTTGTGAATTATCTCATTTAAACCTTGCAAAATTTGAAACCTTATTAGGTAAGTACTACTTGCCAGGCCAGTGAATAATGGAAAATTTTTGGCAGACAAAATCTTCCACAGAGAACCAGTGTAGAAGACCAATAAAAGGTAGAACTGCCCTGGTGAAAGCTGAGATGAGCGCCTAACCTCTTTATCTGCCCTATCAATGCCTGGAGACTCCTCTGGATCCTGGATTCCTGGGAATTCTCAGAACAGCCAGGGGCTAACCCTAGATTTGCTGTCACTTATTTAACCCTCACAACACAAGCTGATATTTGTCATTGTCATTTTATAAATAAGGAAATCCAAGCTGGGAGAAATTAAATGATTTGTCTAAAATCATATAGTTAGTAGATTTGAAAGCAAGGATTTATGCCTGAGCCTGCCAGATTCCAAGCCCATTACTCTCCACTACCTCAGCTGCCTCCTTTACAATTAATTCTCTTCCAGACTAGTGAATACTTTTTAAAATGTTTGGATTTTCCATCTAGACTCTCCTGACCTAAGCAATCTTATATTCTCTGCCAGACTAGTTCTTAGTTTTGCAAGACTTTCAGAAGTCTCACCCTAGAACTTTGTAGCCAGCCCTGTTTGAACAGATAGTACCAAAGAGTAACAATAGCAAGGATAGATAATATTTATGGGATTTATAAGAGCTTCTCTGCATGCTGAATACTTTAAATGGATCCCATTAATTTCTCACAAAAACTCTAAAAGAGGGGTGCTGTTACTTTATTACTTCACTGTTTCAGACGTGAAAACTGTGTACTGTAAAGATTATACAATAAGGTAAAATGGTGGTAGAGATAGGATTCACTTTGACAATAGTATTTAAGGCTTTGTTTTGTTTTGTTCTGTTTTTTACCTAACATACTTTGTTCCTTCCAGTGACAAATTTGACACCTTGTATTTCAAACCCTTTCAAACCTAACCACTTTCATAGTTAACTAGGGATCCCCCGCCATTTTTATTTGAGCTTCCTATTTTTTTTTATTAATTTCTACTCAGTGGTAGTTACTGTGGTTTAAGGTGTTATATTTCCTTAGAAATAGATTAGTGCATAAGGAGAATTTTTCAAGTAGGGGCTATGCTTTAATATAATATGTTTGGCAATAGTGGTAATTTAATTATAACTCAACCACTATGGACCCCGTAGCCTACTCCACTCTGAAATATCACCTTGTCCACCATAGAAACATTTTAAAATCTTAACCTTCACTAAGTTTAAACTATAACCTACTGGAAGTAAAAGATTATTTTAATGCCTGCTTTTTAAATAAGAGTCAGATGATTCTTTTTAAAGAAATAAAAATAGCATCATTCCTTCTAACATTCCAGAACTAGCCTGCATTAGGAACTTTGTATCGGTGATATGGATTTAGATTTCAGCAAGTCCATAGAGCCCTCTTTGACCCAAGAGGTACCTGAGAGCAAATCAGAGCTAAACTAGAGAGGGTGATTTGCTATAAAAGTTTCTTGAAAGTTCCATCTAACTTTATTCATTTATTCCATAAAGGTGCTTTGCGTATAGGTACTGTACTAGCTTTCTGGGTTTTTCTTATTAGGGCCAGGCTATAAAAGATCCGTGCCTGCCCCATAACAGAGTAATATCTGAAGGGTAATCCTAGATTTTAAATTCTTACAAAAGGTGACAAAATATTCTATTTACTACGTTCTATATCCTATATATGAAATAAGAAAATCATTGAGTAGTTTCCAAGATTGTTGTCACAAGTTTCTGAATTTGAACCAGACTCCAATGAATGTATCCTGGAATATGATTTTTTAGTCCAAAATTTATCCATTTCCACATGATATGAAAATAGCATGTCTGAGATAACCATGTAACAAATAATCTGCTTGACCTTGGAATATTAAGTGCTTTTCACTGTTACAGATATGAAAAGATTGTGACATAATGGTTGCCTTAATTTAGAGAATCTACTCCTTAATTGGAAACAATTTTAGAATGTCATTAGGCAGTATATAGCATAATATTAAATTATTGACATAGTAATGACTATCTTACCCCTACCTTTATATATATATATATATATATATATATATATATATATATATATGACTTAGATAAAATGTAAGGAACCCTTACTATCTGGAAATAAGGGCCACACTGAGCGATAAAAATAATGACTCAGCTGGGCGTGGTGGTGCATGCCTTTAGTCCCAGCACTCAAGACACTGAGGCAGGAGGATCATTGTGACTTGGAGACCAGCCTGGGCTACAAAGTGAGTTCAAGGCCAGCCTGAACCACATAGTAAGACCCAGTCTCAAAAAATAGGACCAGGGATTTAGCTCAGTGGTATGAGGTTGTGAGTTTGATCCTCTATACCAATAATAATAATAATAATAATAATGACTCAGCACACAAGAACTTTGTGCTGAGAACAGGAATTAACAAGTTTAAAGTAACAGGAATAAATAGAAAGCCCTCCACTTATTTTAAAAAATTCAATAGCAGAAGTGGAGTGTGGGAGAAATCGCAATATTCACATCCAAAGAAATCTTGCTGATTTTTTAATTAACCTAAGTTTTCAAACAATATCCTAAAATACCCCTGGAGCACCAGGCATGTCGGCATGGTGGATCTTACTACTTGGAGCACCTGCAAATGCAAATTCATTCATCTGGAAGGTGTAGCTCGAGGGAGAAGATGTGTTTCCAGGTTGAAGCACATCAGCAGTAGACACAACACAACACTCAACAGAGGTCGTATTTGATAAAAGAGCCTATGGAAGAAGGAGACGGGATTGTTGAGTGATGAGGAAACCAGACTGGACAGAAATATTGAGTAACCACAGGATGTTTAGTCTAGAGAAGAAAAGATTATGGGACTTTGATGGTTGTTTTCCAGCATTTGGAGAGCTATTGTGTGAATTAAGGGAAGCCTCAAGACTCCTCCGGGTTATTTCAGTGGGTGAAAGTTGGAGAAGAACAGATTCATTCTAGTATCTTCAGAAGTTTTTCTGCCAACCTCAAAAAGCCTGTCTCTAAAGGAATTGTGGGCCATGAGCTTTCCAGCAGAGACTGACTGACCATCTATAATACATCCAGCTTCCTTCTGGAAAAACTAGAGCTGGTCAGTAACTGGGATGAATGCTCTTTGAAGACCCCTCTGATGCCAATTCTTTCATTTGTGTTTTTCAAATGAAGTGCAAAATAACAGAACTTTTCATATTCTTTCCTGAAACTTTCAGGCTGATTAGAATTTTGCTAACTATAAATGGGTACGTTTTGCCATATTCTTCCCCTTCACTGGCTGAAATAACCCTGACTCAGTTAACAGAATATCATAGTAAATCTGTTCTGATCATTCAAATACACTACTGACCCACCTAGGGTAAAATGGTTATTAAAACCTAGACTGTGACTCCATTCATCTATCACAGGCCCTGTAAATATACAAGAAAGGGAAAATTTTGCCTTGGTGTGAGGTAAATGGTGGAAGGAAGTTCACAGTCCAGATTCCAAAGGATGGAGCACATGCAAGGTTCCACATACAGCCCACAGCTCAAGGCAAGTCTTACAGTCCCCTGAGCTGTGCAGATGCCAGAGGAAGGGAGTTACCCCTTAGCTCCTTGGAGCTGCCCTAATATTTACTGTGGCTGCATCTCTCAAGCTGCACAGTCCAGGGCAGCATCTTCCATGCACCTGCTGTTTTCACATGCGCCCAGCTGTCACAGTACAGCCAAGAAAAGAAAAGGTTGGCACATCCTCAGCTGGCCATTCCTGTTGTAAACATTTGATAAAGGAGCATTTGGTCAACAAAATGTACAATTCTAGGGGAAATGACTGATGAGATATTTCTGCCATTAAATTTCTGTCACTGAAAACTGAATTTACCTGTCTGTCTCTTGACAAATACATCATTTGGGCATCATATCTAATCTGCCTGTGGAATCACAGTTTAGTTTACAAGGTTGAAGTCTTACTCCTTTAATATTTATAGAGTTGACAAGTAAACACAGATACAAGCTCATTTTTAGTTATTACAATTAACCAGAAATCATGTATCAGGCAATGTACCTTGTTTTTAAATTGAAAAGTTTAAGTGATCTGAAAGTTATTTTGAATGGTACTAGGAAAAATCTGGCTAAAATATAGAATTATGCTAAAATGAAATTAGTTGTATGATTACAGAGTTACAGAGACTTTTTTAATACTTCAAATAATTACTAAAAATAAAAATCATACTGGTATTCAGTGAACAGTAAATATAAATATGATTTATATTAATACCTGATAATTTTGTCAAACTAAAGAACCATAATTATAAGTGAAGCATTGTTTTTTTTTTTTTCAAGAAGGCTGCTGCCTTTCACTAATTGGCAAAGTGGAGACTGAGCAGTTATGAAGACAATGATCACAACAAAGCTCTTGCTTTTCCCCTTTACTCAATCACTTAAGGACCCACTCATTATTGTGTTTAAAAACCTAGGATACCTAAAATGTGGTTATTTCCCTATAAGACATGCTCAAATAAGCAAATCCAGGACAAACTCTCCTTTTACTTCAAAAAAGGACAACATTTCACAACGGAGTTTTATTTGGTTAACCTACTTCAGTCAATTTTGATCCAACTGTGTGAACCATTTCCTCGGAAGTTGAGTGATAAGTGCCTATGAAGTAATACTAACACTCGAGCTATATTGAATTTGTTTAACCTACATAACAACTTTATAAAGTAAGTCCTACTACTATCCTGCTTTAACAGAGGAGGAAACTGAGTTTTAAGGAATTCATGCAAGAAAACACAGCTAGGAACTGCCAGAGGAGGAATTTGAATTCAGATAGCCCACTGGTTCTAAAGTCTATGTATTTAACTATATCATCTCATTATAGTGATACCTAGGTAAAATTTAAAATTAATTGCATTCCTGGTATAGCAGGCTCTGTGTGAAGCCAGAGAGAGATAGTGAAGTATTGCTTAGTGATGGGGATGCATGCTGAGAAATGTGTAGTTAGGCAGTTTTGTTATTCAAACATCACAAAGTGTATTACACAAAATGATACACAAAATCTGAATAGCCAAGCCTACTATATAATGATCCATATGGTATAGTCCATTGGTCCTAGGGCCATGATGAACAAATCCACATGACAACAAATCAAGCACAAGAGAAAATGTTGCAAACGAGATGCAGGAAGAACAAGATATGTGAGGCTACTGTTGGCACAAGATGGCATCCTGCTGCAAAAAAAAATTTTAGTATAAACAAGAATACACACTAAAATAACAGAAAAATGAGAACATAGTAAATATATCCTCCAGCCACAAGGTCCTTTATTATTATTTTCATGTATTATGTAGTATATATAGTAGTTTGTGCTACACTTTCACATGACTGGTAGCACAGTAGGTTCGTTCACACTTGGATCTCCACACAATACATCATGTTATGATGTTGTTAGTGTAGCACATGATTCTAATATCACATTAACCTCACAGGCTGGGACCCTTTGATATAGGTAAGAGAAATGACAATAGAATCATTATTCTGCATATCTTGTCATAACGTGCTAGCTTGAATGTACTCATAGTCTCTGGGTTGTGAGACTGTAGGATGATAATAAAATGAGGTTCTTTTATGATGTCTTCCTTGCAGGGGTGGAATGGTTCAAACCAGTGAGCAGTATGAATTTGTGCACCATGCTCTATGCCTCTACGAGAGCAGGCTTACAGCAGAAATCGTCCAGTGATTCACTGAAGACTTAACAGATCACTGGTCTCTTGGGGTGATTAATCAAATTACCCCTTTGAGTCTTCTTAAAGGAGCTTCCTGCCATGAAGGAAAGATGAGCTCTGAAGCCAACCTGTGGCATGGATTGTGGAAGGCTTGGCAACATGTGCGAGATTGCCAGCCCTTTGTGTATAACAATGCACTTGTAAGCATCCCCCAAATCATTCTGAAGGTCCTATGCTGATGAGGTATGATAGATTTCTCACACAGCCTAAGGTGGGTTTCGTTTTGTCTGTACTGACTACCTGCCACCCAGAATGTATGTGTGTAATATTCAGTGATAACTGTCATCAGGTGATGACTGAAAGAGCTGCTGAAGAAATCATTATTGTGTGTTTAGATGCTTTAATGTTTGCAGAGTCTGTCTTGTGAATGGACTGCCAGCTGTTCACCTGTTCCTGTGTTAAATGATATTACCTGTCTCAGTTAACAGAACCTTGCTGCTAACATTGCAAGTGACTGATAATGGATTTTTAACAAATAAGTTTTTGTTTTTGAAAAAAAAAATCAAAGCAGTAACTATTTTATATGAAAATGTGTCTTGATAATATTATCTATTAAATGTGTATTTACAGTACCTCCTGTCAATCAATTACAGAGCACAATGATTGTCAATGGATATATATGTATTTATTCTCTTATTAGGCATAGAGGTAGCTCCTGCTCTGGAACTCTATCCACTATATTTCTACATTGTGACTTGTTTTACTTTAAAAGAGAAAAACAACTTTGTAGCAACTTGGAAGAATCACAAATTTTAAATACTTGTGTCTCTTTTACTAAGAAGGGATTTTTGAATATGCTATCTACCTGGAATCCCTCTCCCATTAAAATGCTGATACCCTTGGGGTTGATGCAACTTGGTTCTTCATAAGGACGCTGCCTCATAGGTCCTTATATTTCTGAAAGGTTTAATCCTCAAGAGATAAAATTAAAATAACTGCACTCAGCAAACATCTAGATGTTCTGCTCAAATATGAATTTTTAATGCAACAATGTTGACTTTGTTTCATACTGCCAATAAACTACTCTTAATACTAAATATTGAGTAAAGTCTATTCTTTTCTGTTTGGAGAAAGGCTATTATCTGTTTGGGGAAGCATGAAGTAGGGAATGTGATGGGTTAAATTTCAGTTTCTGCAGCTGCCCAATGGTGATGACTCTCTCAGAATGTAATATTATCATTACTTGAGACACAGTGATCTAAAACTGCCATCATTATGTGGTTTTCTTCATAGACTCCCGTCATATCATTATACAAAAACTACATGTTTATATCTTTATATCACATGTCATGGACCCTCATAAATTACCTGGTTTGCATATACTCAGCAGAATCACCTCACCTGAAAAGATGTAGTATTATAGGAGCATTCAATTACTTAAGATTACAAATCCTCCCTCTTACTAAATCATGGGCCAAAGAGATGGTAGGTGACGATTTAAGAGGGTTTATTCTGCTCCTGAAGGCTAGACCTACATTTTTTAAAAGAGAGAGGTAATCATAATCCCTTCTTTCTAAGGAAACAGACAAAAGGACACTGGTGTAAAACTTCCCCCAAACAATTCAATTGGAGGAAGTGCTCGTCACTGACTTTTCCCCTCACCATGAAGGCACATTTCCTTCCTAGTCTTTGCTTCTCTTATCTGGGAGAATTTTTTTTCTCCCCAAGCGAAGCGTGAACAGTTGTTAAGTGGAAAATGGAGGCTGAATTTTACGTGGCGATTCTTACCTGCTTGATCTTCACAAGTTCGGGTGAGTGGGTCTGCCTCAGTTTCCTGAGGTCTCTCTTCCAAATCTAACCGAGGAGTCCCTTGACCTTTGAAAAGTGTCTAAAATGAGGCAGAAATGAAGTGAGATCTCCTTGGCAAGATAGTCAAAAACAGTGAGGAGGGGGAATGAAAGCAGCCAGCTGTGCCCCTAGGGCTGAGATTTCTCTCCAACAGCAAGTAAGTGCTCTCTCCGTGTTCCCCAAATGCTACTGGCAACTCTGCTTCTGAAAGGAATTTTTACAGCAACCAGTAAAGAACCCGGAGTGGAAATGTTTTATTATTATGTAGCAGGCTGTAGCATTCCCCCTGTTTTTTCTATCCAACTTATAGTCTTACTTTCTTTTGTGTCAAAGGAAAAACCTGAGTACATAATTAAAGAAGTGAGGAAATTTGTTTTATTTAAAAGTTGTCATTTGGAAAGCCTGAACATTTGTGTTTGGAGAGCTGGGAAATTTAAGTAAAAACTCATTGGATGTCTAAATACTTCATTTTTCAATAGGAATATTTAATAATTGAGTTTAACTTTTTTTACATTAATGCCAGGCTTTTTAAATCTGGCATTTCAGGGAAATGTAGATCTTATCACAAAACAAATGCCACTCACCAGGGCTATAGAAAATTTGGTTTGAGAACAGACCCTCTTTTCTTGATTGCTCTTAGCTACAGATTGTGACTAGAGGGGTGAGAAAATGTATTTTATGTTTATCTTTTAATAAATATATCCAATTTTGAAAGTTTTGACCAGACTATGTGATTTATATACAATTACTTTTGCAATGTGAATTTAAGGATCGAAGGAGGGTATTTTTTCTAGTACTAGGAAAGGTAATCTGGAGTGAGTCAAATGGTTACAAAGGAAACTAGCATTTACACAACTATGGCACATGTAATTAATTGGGCTAAGACATCATACCATATTCTTTGGACCTGTTTTTCCATATCCAAAAGAAAACCATATTCTTTAGATGGTTTTGTTTCTTCTCCAAGCTTCTTTTCATCTTTCCAGTGGGTAGGTGTTTACCTCCCTAAACCACCCAAAAGCTTTAAAAAGGTAAGAGAGGGGATTTGCTAAGTGTGACATTTTGATATTTTTCATTCTTAATCTTAGAATTGTATTGTGTTTTTCCCCCTGAGATTTTAAACTCTGTGTATTGCATCTGGAAATATTCACTTGAAATGATTAAAATAGCACAATATAAGTACACCTAGCATTGTTACTTAGCTGATTTGTGGATGGATAGTTTTGTCTTTAATGGTCTTTATAACCTGTGACAGTACTTTATAAGTTTTTCATCTTCCAAAAGGGTTTCAGATTGTCCATGTCCAGAAACAGCAGTGCCTTTCCATAAATCAGAAAGTGATCGTGGGCTCGTGCAATGGGACCAGGCAGAACCAGCAGTGGCTGTGGACTCAGGATGGGAAGCTCCAGCATGTTAAATCTGCTCTGTGCCTGGGTATCTCCAATTCTTCTGGTGGTCCTTCCCGAGCAGCTGTCCTCACCCCCTGCTCCCAGGCACCCCGATGGACCTGCTACGAGCAGGAAGGGTTCCTTGAGATGGAAAATACAACCTTCTTTCTTAAGAAACAAGGCCCTAAGGTAGTGATCAAGAAGGGCAGGAAATACCTCCATAGCTGGATGAAAATAGATGCCAATGAGAAGGGAAAACTGGTCAGTGAAAGCCTCTGCTTAAAAAAAGGTGAGCTATTCTTTTCAGGATCAGTTCTGAAAGTCCTTCTACTAAACATCTTTGAGTTAAACATTTTTACTGTGAACTTAGTTCTCTACTAGAGGTTTGCTTTAGGAAGTCAGAAAAGATAAACTAACTGAATCACATAATGTTAGGCACAAAGGACCTTACAAATCATTGGAGAAATTATCTAGAGATGAAGTCCCTCACTTAGGAGAATTAAATTTGTCAAGGTTAAGTACATGGTTCCAGATCATTAGTAAAATAGCTTTAATTTAAACCAGTTTCTTAACTTCTTGTCCAGTATATATTTCATGACTCCTGTAGTTTCCAAATGCCTGACCATAGACTTTTGCCCAATAGGTTGCATAAGAATCCCTAGGGGAAGGAGATCTAGATTTGTGCATAATTCTTGATGTTTTTACAAAGTTTCGCATATAATATGAGTCCCCATTTGGGGATCAGCATCTACTGTTTCCACAAATGGTTTTTCTTAAGTGTTTCTTTTTGAGGTCAATGATGTGTTTCCCATTATACTAATCTTCAAACAGTTTTCTGTCACTCATTTATTTCATTAAGTTAAACCATTAAATACCAACTGAATGCAATGAGATCTTCTACAATGAAAGTTCAGAGTTACAGTTCTTATTCTTATATCATTTCTGGATCTGCAAAGATAAAGATTTAAATGTCATGTAGAAAGTTCACCTTTATCAGAAAATATGCAACATACAGTTCCAATCTATACGACTCATTTCCCATGGTTCATTTAACAAACAGCACAGAAACATTGTAAGTATACCAGTTATACTGCTACACATAGGAAGTGAGATGCTTCCCCAAGCCTTAGCAGAAGATTCTTAATTGGAACTTTACAAAAAAGAAGATATGAATCAGGCAGAAAGCTATACAAGACAGAAAATAACTCATGAACGTACTATCTCCTTTGATCTTTGACACTCATGGAAAATATATCCAGTGATGGACTTCAAGAATAAAAGTATGTAGAACAGATCTTTTGTAATTAACTACTAACATGCCATATCCAAAACATAGTCAATAGCATGAATTTTAAAACACATTCTAGGAAAAAAGTTGTTAAAATTTTAATATCATATTTGAATATATGTAAATATCATGCAAACTTTTGCTTTAACACAATTATAAACTGACAGGCATGTTTTTCTACCCTATCTTTAACTTACTATTGATTAGAGATAAAGAGTGATATTTAGCATAGCATAAAATATGATATTTGTCTTGCTAGAGAAGCTACAGTGAAAATTAACCAAAATGCATTTATATGTTTGCAATGAATGATTCCAAATACCTTTTTAAATTGACAGCTAAATACTATAACCTAAATCAGTACAAATATGAAATAAGCATAATAATTATCCATAAAATATGACTTTTCCTTACATTCTTTAGTAGAAGAAAGAAGTGAAGGTAAAAACATGAGCTATATTTGTCATGTTTGCTTCATAAAGGAAGCATTCATGATTTCATTCAAGCATCCAAGTAATATTTATCTAAACCTACTATGTGCCAGAGTTTTTGCTTTATAGCACAAAGTACTTGATACCAGTGATTCTCAACCTAAGCATCATATTAGACTTAGTTGGTAGCTTTTAAATAATACTAATGTCCGGATCTCATCCTCTAGGCCAATCACATCGAGTATTGTACTTGCAAAATGCTTCCTAGGTGATTCTAATGTGCAGCCAAGCTTGAAAATCAGTAATTACTTCTTACTCCCTAGAGTAATGGAGAAGACAGGTAAATGAATAGGCAATTATATGAGAGTGTGATAGAAAAAAATGACCCTTCTTCCAATACACTACACCACTATGTCACATTGCACACTCATTCTTTGAAACATTTTTTAAGGATAACTTAAAAATTGTGCATTTTTTTAAAAAGCACTTTGAAGGTTCACAGGGTTTTATCATAATTTAACTATCTCGGTTCTAAGAGTTTTGGCATTGTTTTTCTTCTTCTACTTCACTCATTCAATAGAGTTCCAAAGTAAAATTCAATTTAAAAATCACTGAGAACAATTTTGGATGAGCATCTATAGTATAGTAAGGTATTTAAAACAATTGTTGCTACTTTAGTGATTTTCATTAGCATAAGAATGTAAAATTAGCCCTTTTAAATTTTTCATATGATCATATTTCTTTGAAATTCCTTAGTGCAACCTATTAGCAGGACAAATAGAATAGCAGGATAAAAGTTTATGGGGGGGGCCAATGATATAACAGCATCACAGCACTGCCTGGCAGACGCAGGGTCATGAGTTCAATTCCCAGTACCAAAAACAAAAAGCTAATGGGGCCTAATTGGTAGGAACTTAATTAAATAAGATTTGTGGATTGTATGGTACAGGGACACACAAAGAAAATACTGAGTTGCGATTTTCATTATTTCTTCTAAATTTCAAACATACCCTTAAAGAATACATTACATATCTTCATTTTAGACAAAGGAAGACTACCTCTTGTAACAAACATACCCTTTTTTTAAAAAAATCAACACCTAAAATGATTTTTGTTTAGCCAGGCGTGGTGACGCACGCCTTTAATTCCAGCACTCGGGAGGCTGAGGTAGGTGGAGCGTTGTGAGTTCGAGGCCAGCTTGGGCTACAACGCGAGCGCAAGGCCAGTCTGAGCTACACAGTGTGACCCTGCCTCAAAAAACCAGGGCCGGAAGTTTGGCTCAGTGACTTAAGCACCTGTCTGGCAGGCTCTAAGTTATGAGTTCAAGCCCTGGTGCCAAAAAAAAAAAAAAAAGATTTTTGTTTAATTTGAACCATCAGCTATCATTCTTACTCATAAGAATAATAAGAAAAGTACTGTCTCCAAAGCACCAATATGCCTGGCTACAAATTTGAAAAACATCATTCTCTCCATATATATTTTGTCAGTCAGATACCAAATGTATAAAAATATTCATGTTATACATTCATGCAAGATAGTCATTGATAATACAATAAGATCTGTTGGCTAGCACTGAGTTTTTATCTGATCACACGTTTGAACTTTTCAAGAAGTACTATTACTTTAAGAATAAGTCCAGATCTCTAATTTTCAAAGTTTTAAAACCTAACAATCAGAAGTGTAGAGCTTCCTGCTCAGTTGCCCTTATATGGTAAAGATAAAATTATGTAAGTCTACATTTGGAGTGTATTTATACATTAATACATTCCAGGAGTGTTCACTTGCAATTTTATTTTAAAAGATCAGTTTTCTCCATTATCAAATCTTTCACAAAATGCAAGAGATACAGGTGAAAAACATAAAAAGTATATATATATAAGCTGATTGAGAACAATGATCATGCTTTTTGTCTTTTTATGATGTAGTGCTCCCCCCGCCAGAAGCATTGGGGGTAGTTCTAACACCCACTCCCAGGTGGATACCTGAAACCACAGATAGTACTGAATCCTGTATGTTTTATGTTTTTCTTGTACATACATACTAATGATATGTCTTAATCTAGGCACAAGAGATTAACAACAGGTGATAATAAATCAAAACAATGGTGACACTCTACTGTAATAAAACGTGCATGTGATCACTCTCTCTAAAATATGTTTGAATTTTTATTTTTTCACTTAAAGGAAGCATTTTAAGGCTTCTTTTTGACACATCCAATTTACCAGAGTCACTATTCTTACACTTCAGAGCCATTATTAGGCAAAATAAGAGTTACTGAACACAAGTACTGTGATACCACAAGTTGATCTAGTAACCAAAGTGGCTACTAAATTACTACTGGGAGGGTAGCACATACAGAACAGATTCACTCGAAAGGGGAATATTTAAGTCCTGGCAGCGATGAGTGGCAAGGCTTAAGATTTTATCACATGACCCAGAATGGTGCACAGTTGAAAACATAAATTGTTCACTTTAGAAATTTTCCATGTAACAGTTTTGGAGTATGACTAACTAAAACAGAAAGCGAAACCCCTGGAAAACGGAGACTTTCTATGTAGTAGTGAAAATTGTATCCAGGGCTTGAACATTCTAGACAAGCCTTCTACCACTGAGCTACAGCCCAGGAGGGGGACTTTCATCTTGCCATCCATGTTCAACAAATCCTGATTAAATGAATAGATGTTTCAATTTTCAGAAAGTGCTGGATATCAAAATTGTAGAAAATATTAAAGAAATATTGAAGGCTTAAGAACTACTTTGAAGCATGTTGTATTAAAATTATAGCTATTGCTGCCTTTTATCCAATCCAAGTATAAGTTTTAAACCTAAGCCATCAAAACATACAGTTGCATCTGTTCCAGGAGGAAATAGTGTTAGCCTAGCAAACAGACAACAAAGTTTACAGTGGCCCAGTCTACCAGTTTTATGAATCTACCTGACAGGGAAAATAGCTCATTACTTGACTTTCATATCTAATAGGAAAGTAGGAATTTTACTTCAAGGAATTTATTACTTTGGGAAAAGATGTAAGTGAATAATCTTTGAAAGAGGGAAATTAAAACATTGTAAACTTGAAACTGCCTTCAGAAACAACACACACACACACACAAACCCACTAACAGACAGACTGTGTGAAAATTTTAGGTAGAGTACAAAATCCCATCATGGCTTGAATACCTTCTCCAAGGGATGCCAAGTCTTCTAATACTTATAAAAGCTGAATAGTTGCCTTAAATCATTACTTTCACTCGGATGCTTCAGATTGAGAGTAACATTGAATGTAAGATCTCAGCTGACAAATCAATATTTGATTACATTCAGTACTTACCGCATATCAGTTCATCCAAATATCGTATTTATCTGAGGGTAAGCAAATTTTCAAGTGTCCTCGATGTGACCAAGTTGATGAAATCACTGAGAAAGATTTCACTGAGGCAGTAAGCCATATTGTTAGCAGGCTGATATAACAGTTGGTTAAAGTAATTGTTTAGGTGTAGTAATTTAGATGGGAGGATACAATACATAAGCACTGTAAAAGATAAGCAATCATATACACTTTTGGCAGAAAAGATTTTAGCAGAAATTATTTGCTTTAGTGGCTGGCATCAGTGCTTGTGAATACAGAGAATTTGTGGGGAGAACAGACAGAGTCTTTTGTATGTATAAATGCTAAGTGGACCAAGTTAGCCCTCACAACCATTTTACGGTCTCTTTTCTCTTTTCACCATCAACATTTGTCTCGTAATGGAGCATGTTTAATACAGTCATTGAAAATAACATCCTCAGTGACTATTAATATACAATTTATAGAATATTAAAAATAACTGGCACAGATACCATAATTTCCCAACCATTCTCAGCTTGTTACCTACTGTAGGCTTTGATCGTTTTTGCCTCTGTGAACCTTTTAATCCAATTTTAAAAAATGAAAATAATTTAACAGATTTTTGTGAGCCCTAAGTTCTGTTTTTTCCTGATACGTGAAAAATTAAAACATTTCCTTCTACTAAAAACTCTCACTTTTTTTTTTACTTTTAAAGAAATTAAAACATTTAGTAGGCTCTAAAAATGACCCTAGGCACTCTACCTATGGTGCCTAATGGACAGGTCAGTCCTGCTTCTGCCAAGTTAGTTATTCACTTTCCATTCCCCTTTTCCTGACCCTGAAAAATAGCTTCTGGTGCAGCATCTGTCACACAGGCTGACAGCCCTAAACTACTCCTCCTCCTCCATTCAACTTGCTTTCCTTTTCCCAACCAGCTCATCATTTTCCTAGAAGGAAACAAGGACATGAGGATAACTCAGAGATATCATAGTATGGCGCTACTTGCAGCACAATAGCTAGCTATAATTGGTTGCTGAAATGTTTCTTTGATTTCTTCAGTCTTTTTTAATCTAAATTACTTATTGTGCTGGATTTGGTGTTCTACTATACTTTGTCTTGGTATCAATATCCGTTTGTTAATTTTATCTCATTTTTAATCTTGAATATCTTAAATTTAGGTATGTATGTCAAGTGTACTCTTCATTTAACTGACTACATGTTTTGAAAAATTACTCTTATCATTTCCAATAATATCTACTACAATTCTCATCATTTTCTCTTTACCTTTACCAGGACTCAATATTGTTTAAAGTATATGTGTATTATATGTGAGTATGTGTATATGTTTATCATCCTTTTTCTAAAGGTTTTTCTGATTTGTTAGCTTTTCCAGATGACTCACTCACTTTCAAAAAATTCATTAAGCCAGGTGTGTTGGTGCTCTCCTGTAATTCCAGTACTGTGGGGGAGCTGAGGCAGGCAGAGCTTAAAGTTAAACCCATCCTGGGCAATTTAATGACTTAGCAAGATCCTATTTCAACATAAAAAAATGATTAAAGGGAAATGGGGAAGCCTGGAAATGTAGCTAAGTAGGAAGACACTGGGTTCAATCGTCAGCTCACACAGAAAAAGCTATATTACATTTGGCATCTTCCTACAGGATGAAGAGTGTCAAAATAGTTAAAATTTCCCATCTCCAAATGTTCAACTCAAAATTATTGTGTTTTCAATAATTATGCTTAGAAGTGATTTATATCATTTAAAGAAAGGAAACAAATTATGCATTGTCTTTATTATCATTATACAAAATCTCATTTCTACTAATTATTTAATCTGTGCCAATCATAGATCAATTCATTATAAACTGAAATATACATTGCTGTTTTTAAAATGTGTTTAAAAGAAGGTCTTGATATGACGCAGTCATTACAAATCATTTTATAGGTGATACTACACTATTTAAAGAGCTATATGTCCTAGAATTGTGTTCTAGGAGAAATTTTATTATTTTGTGGAAACAATATAGTAGAAATGGTACAATAAAACCTTTAAAAATAGCTTTAACACATTGTTCCATTGTATAAGAACTTTTCGTTGTTTGTTAAAACGTCTTTCTCTTTCATGAAGTCTTAAATGTGCGTACATTTTAAAAGAACATCAGATGAATTCATAGACACCGAAACACCCAAAGATCTATTTTTAATATAATTCCTTGCACCTATTTCAGCAGAGTTTAGGAGACAAAAAGAAAAAAAATTATCGTGGTAGCCGTTTTTTATTTTTATAATAGATTTTCTTTTTTCCCATCTACTTTATAATCCTTTGATAATCACATAAGAAATTGTTAGCATTCCATTTGGCTCATATTACGTATATGACTAAAACTGTATACTTAGAATCACCAGGGAAACTTGTTGGAAATTTAGGTTCTGGGTCCCACACCAAATCTTCCACGTCACAATTTTTAAAGGGAGGACCAAGACAACAAACTCCAACTTTAAAATGCACAAAATATGGAAGTTGAACATTTAGGCTAAAACTTTTTTCTTGCTTCTTAAATAGCACATTTATAGGCTACAGAGTGAGTTTAAAGTCATCCTGAACTACATAGCAAGACCTAGTCTCAAAAAAGCAAAACAAAAAAATAAACAGCATGTTAAAAACACAGACAAAATGAAGGCATATAGGACCTGAGAATCTTGTAGTTTCTTTCTTTTGAAAAAAAAATAAAGGTAGGTAGCCTAAAATGAAAAATGGATCTGTTTGGTTTAAGGTGTTCTAAAATTATATATAGAAGGTTAAATATAATTAGAGAAGAGTGATATTTTTCCCATAAGGTAGTCAAGAGCTACATGCAATGACAATAATAAACTATATGATTTGCAGAAGAAATTTCCAGTGTTTTAATCATTTATCTATTTTGTTTTAATCAGTTTCATCCATCTAATTGGTTATGCAAATTGACTAATTAAATAAAAGTTCTTAGGATAAAAATTTATCCACTAATCTTTAATTTAGAAGAGTAAGCATATTTCAGCATACTAAGAAATACAATTGAATGTGAAGTATTCAGAAGCTTGTTTTTTGCCCTAATCCCATCATTTAAAATATTTTTTAAAGAATCTGAAAGCTAAAATTTTCATACGTCAACTCAGAGGACTAACATTGACCAAAACTCAAAATGACCAAAATGCTGATCTCCATATACAGAAAGTTTTACATTCTTACAATAGATACACATCTATTTAAAAAGAACATTTAATCACCTAATTTAAGATTGCAAATTTAAGATCATTTTTTGGAGTTTTTTTCTAAAAGAACTTAATGATATGATTGAGTTTGTCACATAGAAAATACTTCAAGGATGAATCTAATTTAAATCAAAAGGAAAAAACATAGTGATGGTGACAAAAGATTTGAAAAGATAAAAACAGGAGCTAAAGGAAATGACCTGAAATCAAAGTCTAAACCTAGCATATATATATAAGTAGAGTTGCCAGATAATATTCACAATGCTTAGTTACTTTTGAATTTCAAATAAATAGCGTAAGTATACTCATAATACATAACATGTAGTATATATTTTATATTATTATTTATTTGGAACATGTTTCATATACTGACTTAAACTAAAAGTATTGTTTATGTGAAATTCTAATAGGGTAGCACGTATTCTTACTCGCTAAATCTGTCAACTCTCTGTACAAGGTACTTTGCACAACTCTCTGCATCTCAAGGAGAAGATACTTAATAGCCATGATTATTTTATTAATGTTTAGGAGGATTGCTACTACTTACATCTTGCTAAGTTGTAAAAGTGGTGTTTCTGTTGTGATCCTTTTTTTTTTTTTTTTTTTTTTTTTTTTTTTTTTTTTTTTTTTTTTGCTTTATCCTCCTCTTACTTACATAAATTACCATTTGACATATACTAAAATGAAACTGAAATGAAAGGAATGAGGCTCAAAAGAAGTATCAGTAAGACAGACTAGGACAAGGAAAGAGTGATGATTACTTCTTTAGGAGACCTCCACCTGGCACATAGTAGTTATTAATAAACAGTTGTTTGACTGCATGAACCAGCAAAGGAGTAGTGAAAAATAAAACCTTTTCTCTGACAGTCTTTAGTCAAACTCTTCAAAGTTATAGTTATCCATTTTGATAAGATGTGGGTTTTTGTATCTCTGAAAAATCACCATCTATGGAGACAAAGGGGACGTTTAAACATGCCACCTTGAACCATAATTTACAGAACTTTCCAATGTTTCATAGTATATGACCATTTTTGAGAGTCTTGCCACACAAAGAGTGATATGAAAACCACCATCACCATAA